>JANQBM010000008.1:38808410-38837927 GCA_025594535.1 Erythroxylum domingense
ATGTGTAGCAACTAATGGTTCTGAATCATTAGAGATAACATAACATAGGTTAAATAATCCGAGCTTGTGTGATTATTTCCTAGATTGGTCTATTTTTTTAATTCGTAAGGAGGTTGTCCAAATAAAGTGAGAGAGCTTATTTTAGGTTTCCCGATAGCTAAGGTTAATTAACAAGCGCTTCGTGATTAAATAGGATCTAAGGAAAATCGGGATTAATAGAGCTTATTGGTAATCTGTGATCGATAATTACTAAAAGAGATAAAAGAATAACAAATCAATGGATTATGCTTAATTAAGGTGTAGGCTGAGATTGAACTAAAGAACCGGATCCCTATCGAATTTCCCAAATGTATCATTTTTTTGCATGTTTCTTTAATTCGTTTTCATTAGGTTTATTTTATTTTATTTTCTTTTTAATTACACCAAATTATTTTAGGTATAATTTGGAAGCAAAAAAATTAAAGTGAGTCGAAAGCACTACATTTAGGCTGTTTTTCAAAGATTAATTTTCACTTGTCTTCATGGAGCAAGAATAAAAAAATTAAAAGACAAGAAAAAAATCAAAATACAAAGAAGAAGAATGCTTGCTAGAAAAATGAAGAAAAAATCAATAGTAGCTAAAAAAGAAAACGACAAAGCATGAGGAGAAAGTTAGCAGAAAGACGCAGTCTGCATTTTATGCAGATGACGTCTGTATGCCTGTGCAATGCAGACAGGAGCTACATTTCAAAAACAGATGTTTGCAAGGGTTTTAGACATGAAAAGTATCTTGGGACATCAATTTAAATTGTCCCCTCAATACCACAGTAGAAGGGAGGCTTGTAAGAGAGAGATACGAGGGAGCTTAGGCAGCTTGTCAGAGAGAGATATGAGGGAGCTTAGGCAGCAGAGAAGAAAGAAGGGAGACGTGAATAGTAGGTGGTCCAACTATATTTATTTGTCACATCATAGAATAGTGTCGTGAATAATGAAATAGAAGATAGTAGAACCTTGCGACAGAGTGGAGAGCTACGAAGGGGGTTTCAGTTGGGGTAGTTTTCATCAGAGATAAAGCATTTTCTTAGGATAGAACTATTAAGGGTTAGACATCCCGACACCGGGTCAGAGGTGACATCAACGTCATCGACTTGGGTTAAGCATTTTTTATTATTTTGTTGTTTCATTCTCTCATTAGGAATTAATTATGTTATCCTGTGTTGATTGATTGGGTATCTGGATGACGATGATTTTAATGCTCTAGTTAATCGTTTTCCATGAAAACTCATTATTAGAATTGAATGCAATATGTAGTCGTTGTATTTTCGATTCATGTGTAGCAACTAATGGTTCTGAATCATTAGAGATAACATAACATAGGTTAAATAATCCGAGATTGTGTGATTATTGCCTAGATTGGTCTATTTTTTTAATTCGTAAGGAGGTTGTCTGAATAAAGTTAGAGAGCTTATTCTAGGTTTCGTAATAGCTAAGGTTGATTAACAAATGCTTCGTGATTAAATAGGATCTAAAGAAAATTGGGATTAATAGAGCTTATTGTTAATCTATGACCGATAATTGCTAAGAGAGATAAAAGAACAACAAATCATTGGATTATGATTAATTAGGGTGTAGGCTGAGATTGAACTAAAGAATCGGATCCCTAACGAATTTCCCAATTTTATCATTTTTTGGCATGTTTCTTTAATTTGTTTTCATTAGGTTTATTTTATTTTATTTTCTTATTAAATCCTCCCCCACCCTGATACCTAAACATCAATTAATTTCATTTCATAAGCTAACCGAGCACTTCCTATGGGATCGACCTAGACTCACCACTGCTACAGTAGTAATATAATTATTTTATTTTGACTACCGTTACGACACGCTGGTCATTGACTTTATGAGCAACAATCATTTCTCTAATCCAATAATAGGTCCTATTTGTAAGTGTAGGCTTCTTAGTTTTAGTTTTCTTGAATATTTTTTAGTTTCTTTCATTCCATATTGTATACACAAAGTAATTCACACATAGGCTTAAGCATTTTTTGTCTTTCCCCATTCTTTTGTATTATTTTTTAGCCCAGACCAATATGTTATCCCAATCAGCTACTAAACAAACCAGATTCATAATATGCTGCATTCTAACCCATATGGTAGTTGTGAAGCTGCATTAGAATAAAAGATGATTTATAGATTCAGGTATTATGTTACATAAGACACAGATCTGATCACTAACACCCTTAAGCCTATCTTTCTTTTTTGGTCTCCCTTTAGTAGCTAGCCAAGTGACAAAGGATGCTTTAGGTATCAAGGAACCTTTCCAAGCAATGTTATACCATGTAATGTTGGGAATTTAAGGTCTGATAGCATTTAAACAAGAAGAGTTAGAGAGCTCACCATTTTTGTTAATATACCACATAGTTTTATCCTTCATTATGGAATTAGGCAAGTAGTTAAGGCAGTGGATCGGCACCTCTATCTGCAGCTAAATAAGAATTTTGAAAAAATGACTTTAGAATCTCGAGTGTAGATTGGCATTCTAGTAGTGAATATTGACAAATTTCCTCTCATGATCAGAGGACTTTGAGTGTCCCAATAATCAAACTAGAACCAAGTATCTTCTCCATTAGCAATATAAATTTTGATAAAAGGGTATATAGTTTGTCTTTTTCAGCGCATTTGTATGAAAGGTCAAGAGTGTTCATTTCTTCTCCTATTTTCCAGAAGTTGGAATCCTTCAAGTAATATTCATTTATCCATTTGCTCTAAAATGCCTCTTTATCATTGAAAAGCCTCTATATTCTCTTGACCACTAGCTTTGTCTAAATCATCTAAATTGAGACAAAACCTAGTCCACCCCTTTATTTTTTCCATTAAAGTTGTTCCTATTTGATTTTGCCTCCTTTAGGATTCTTAGCCTTTCTAGACCAAAGGAAGTTCCTTGTGCATTTTTCCATCTCCTTATTTATCTTCTTGGGCATGAAAAGGTGACAGCTTTAATGATTATGGAGATTATTCGGCATTGAGATGATAAACTAGACCTTTAGAGCTTGAGATAGAGATCTATTTTGCCAAACATTGATTTCTTTATTGAATTTCTCTAACAACAGAAAGCAATCTTGGAACTTTAGCTTTTTAGAAGAGATAAGTTATCTGAGGTTTTTGAAAGGCAAGTTATAGACATTTAACGTAAATATGTTCTTTAATCTATCAAAATTAAGAACATCAAATGAAAAATACACCTTACTCTTTAATAAGTTAACACTTAGTCCAGAGTTCCTATAAAACTCAAGGAGAGGTTTATGAAAAAGTGAGGTGGAGTTTATATCATTTGCATTTGCACAAAACATCATTAGATCATTTGGAAATCTAAGATGAATAAGTCGAAGCTCTTTACATTTGTAATCAAATTTGAAATCAAAATATCCAAATATGTTCAATTTGATTACTATGCTAACAATCTCCATGGAAATAGCAAACATATAAGAAGAATTTGACTACCATGCTTTTAATAGAAGGTTTTTCAGTAACAATTTGATCATTTCTATCAAGCAAACAATAGATTTTTTTAGAGTTTCTTCTTTCCAGGATAGAGTTATAAAAGAACTTGGTATTTGAATCTCCCTCTTTTAAACAAATAGTTCTTGCCTTATTGCATTAGCAAGAAGTTATGATCTAGAAAACCCTATTGTAAAGCTCAAGATTTCTTATCTCAGCAACTTTCCTTGCTTGATTATTAGGAAAAAGGTAACTAGCTTTCTATTAATTCATCTTTGGCAATTTGTAGTATTAGTACAGTTGGAGCACCTCCTAATTTAAGGAATGCTTTAATCTAATTCTTAGAAGTTAAACTTTACTCATAAGTTGATAGGAATCACAACCTGTAATCTTACTATCACAAACTTCCTTGACCAACTCCATGAATCCTTCTTTATTAGTGAGGAAATTAAAAGAACTTGAAAGGATCATTGATTTTTCTCAATGAGGAGAAATTTTATATTTGCATATAAGAGTGGTTTGAGCATAAAGGAGGGCCAACAAAAACATATGAATTTGGGAATTTCCTCATTCAACTCTGATTTATTAATATTCTGTAAAGTTGCTTCCTAATGAAGGCAATGCCCATTTGCTTATTACTCTATGTGAAAAGATTTCCAGCAAACTTTAAATCAGTAGTATCCAGCTTGGCAACTACTTTTTCTAATGCCTTTCCTAAGTTGGAAGGGTTCACCCTATCTCTCTAAGCTTCTAAAGAATGTAAGAGACAATTGAACTCACCTGCTAGAATCTAATGGTTTGATATTGAGTTTGTGATGATCATAAGATCTTCCCATAATTTTATTCTTTCAAATTCGAAATTGGAAGGATATATGATGGAAATGTCAAAAGTACGATCTAAATTTTCCAATTTGCAGTTAAGATGAACAAATTGATTTGAGTTGCTTTAAACTGCAACTTTTACCTTTCCTTATTGAAACCATAGACAATTATGTCATTATAATGATTTTCATGGTTGAATCTAAAATCCCAATCTTTTTCTAGAAAGTTTTTAGAGTTATGAAGCTTGTGAGCTTTGATTATAGTCTTTAATAGTCCCAAAATGATAGGATGTCTTGCCAAATAATATCTTTGATAGTTTGTCTTTTATTGGGATCATTCATACCCCTTAAATTCCAAAAAAGCATGGGATAGGTGATGGGAACTAGTGGCTACCTCCATAGGTTTGCTTCTCTTCCTCCCTAATTTCCTATTGGCAATTAGAGATAATTGCTCAATCTGCTCCCATTATAAGTTTTCTACAATTTTATGGTTAAAATTCTCCACCTCATTGTCAATGCAATTGGGAACTAATTCAATACTTTCACAATCACTTATTTCATTGTGCTTTCCTGTAGGTACTATGACCTTGTCCTGCTTAATAGCCTGAACCTCATTAGACAAGTCTATCAGCACTATTGGTAAAGCTTTTTCTAAATTTCCTCCTTTTACAAGT
Organism: Erythroxylum domingense; assembly: GCA_025594535.1. NCBI lineage: Eukaryota > Viridiplantae > Streptophyta > Magnoliopsida > Malpighiales > Erythroxylaceae > Erythroxylum > Erythroxylum domingense. The sequence goes on from JANQBM010000008.1 coordinate 38,813,383, forward strand.
GGAGTTTTCTTCAAGCCCTCTAAGTTCAAAGTAACTCCCCAAAGAGAATGTTTTTCCTGTTGGTTTCCATGCTTTCTTTCCCATTTAAGGTTTCCAATTATAGGAAAGTTAGATTCCTGTTTTAGTCATTTGCATTTTTATTACAGGCAATACTTTAGGTAGTTCATCTTTAGAGTTTGCCTATCCATAATTTCTTTCATAACAAATTTTCTCAAGTTTGGCTATAGTTGAATCAAAAGTAATTGGCTTCCCCATTTAGATTACTAGGGAGCTCAATCCACCTAGGGTCTAATACTTTAGTGGATGTTAATCCACAAAGGAATGGTTTCTATTATAGATATGTTAAACTTGATTCCGAGGGACCATTTTTGAACAAACATTAGTTGACCCCCAATAAGCCAAGGATCAGATTCCATTACTTTGTTCAAATTGTCCACATTGGTGAATTTGAAGAGATAAGTATCCTCTTTTATAAGCAAGACTTTAGTCAGCCCTTTGCTTCCTGATCTATTGTGCACGCATCTTTGCACATGAAGAAATGCTGGTCATTTATTGAGAAAATATTCCACCAATGTGTTTCCCCATTGTTTAGCACCCTCTTGCAACATCTCTAGGGTAGGAGTAACAATGCCATGGATTACAGTAGATTGAAAAAGTTTAGGCTTTTCACTTAGAGTATTTGAAGCTACTACATTGCTCTTAGATCTTTTCACTTAGAGTATTTGAAGCTACTACATTGCTCTAAGATTTACTCAGTTCATTTAGCTTGTTGTTTGTTTTTAGGTATTAATAACCCTAGCGTCATGTAAGGAAGAAAACTGACTTGTATACAAGTGTTCGTAAGGAGACAAGGATATTAAGGAAGTCATCGAGCTGCCTCCTTTGAAGTCTTCCATGTAACCTACTCAAAATTGCTACTTACCTGTTGCTCCAACAGCTCCACTCCCAGAATAAATCCCTTCATTTTATGCATTTCAATAACTTTTTATTGTGTTCATTACATATGTCCTTCAAAAACAAGATTTTATAGAACATTACTGACTTCGAAATTAAAAATGACCAAATCTAAATGAAGGAAGGGATGGGGAAGTTTTTCTATATAATTTTTGAATCTAAAGTGGACTCCTTATTTTGGAATATAGTACAAAATAATAAATTAGTCAAATTGAATTAAAAAATAATTTGAAAGAGCATATCAAAAGAAAAACTAACTTTTGATGTGAAAAATAATAATAATAAAGAAGATGAATTTCTCCTTGTACTACTATTACGATTGCCCACGAGACATTCCTAAGATTAGAATTCTACTACAAATACAATGGAAGGCATAATAACTTGTTTAGAAAAAAGCTTTTACATTGACCAATTAATAATTGAAATTGCAGTATTTGATATGACCCATATTTTGTTCTCCGATTGCCAGCAGCGTTTCAGGAAAATGAAAGTTGCATTCCCGTTTACCGGAAGGGAAATGATAGAATTGCCAATAGGATGAGCTAGTGATAGTTAAAGTCAGAAAAAAGGAATTAGGTAGAGGAATTGAAGCAAAAGTAAACAAAAAAAGAAGTGAAAGTTCGAGCAAAAGCAAGCCAACGAGAGAGCAGCAGGAAAAGGAGGAATGATGCAAACTGGAGTTCGGAAGAGTTTGTTACAGATTCTCACATGATTCACCCCACCCTTGTCCTCCTTTTCAACGATTGCGACAACTTTCGTTAATTTACCTTTCTGCCCCCACTCCTATTTCAATCATGGCCAATTTGACTGGAGGAATCAATTCCCGTTATGCCCATATCTGTATAAATGTAGCACTCTATGATCTAAGCTGACCAAAGTAAACATACTATGATGCGACTAATGCACATTAATTAAAGCATATCTTTCTAACAAGTGGAATTCAGAATTTGTGTGAAGGGACATTGGTTTATATATATTGCCATACTGTTCATTTGAATTTTCACATATTCTATTTTAACTAAACCAAACTAAAAAAGAGAATAACTACAACTGTATGCTTAAGAGGAAAGACATCACAACTTTCCCTATATCTCATGGTTACGGCATGCTCTGCTCCTCAGTCTTCCCCTCAATTATCTTATTCATAAGGTTACGACAACTGACAAGTAGGTTACTCCAAGGGTCATATTATCCATTTCACTGCAAATCTATTTCCTCCCCTTTTATTCGTTCCTTCTCTATCAAAGTTGAGAAAAGAAAGAAAAGAAGACTCTTTATCTTCTTCATTTCATTTATCCCTCTTCTTGCATGTCAAGATTTTGATTCCCTATTTGCTTTAATAATCACACGGGGCGGGTCCATTTCCTTACCAATGGAACCCAACCAAGCAGCTGCACAAGTTCTGACCCAGGAGGAGTCTTTGGAGCTCAAGCACATAATTGACACAGACCACAAGTTTGAGACAGCACCAAATACATGCACTGCACTCATCACACAACGCATTGATGCTCCCGCCGATATTGTGTGGCGATTCATTCGCAGATTCGATAGCCCGCAAAAGTACAAGCATTTCATCAAGAGTTGCAGGATGATAGGTGATGGTGGTGTGGGGAGCATCAGAGAGGTCACGGTTGTTTCTGGTCTGCCGGCATCTACGAGCACCGAAAGGCTAGAGATTCTGGATGATGAGAAGCAAATATTGAGCTTTAGGGTTATTGGGGGAGACCACAGGCTGAAAAATTATAGGTCAGTTACATCGGTGAAGGGGTTCAACAAGGAAGGGAACGTCTACACCATCGTTTTGGAGTCCTATGTTGTGGACATACCAGAGGGAAACACCGCCGAGGACACAATGATGTTCGTGGACACGGTTGTCAAGTTGAATCTACAGAAGCTGGGAGTTGTATCCATTGCTTCTTTGCATGAACATGAACACGATTGACAACAATGGCAATTAGCCAACACCATCATGTTCTGGAAATCAAGTGAAGGTGAGATTTTCTTGAAATCTTTTGGGATTAGTTTTGTATATTGTAACGCAATTAACTCTGTGGGCTACACTCTGGGTTATTAACTTCAAATATCATCATATTATTCTGGGATCTTCCATGAAATCATAAAACTCGCATGACTCGTACTAGTTCAGATAAGGCGGATAAGCGTATATATGTTGTTATTATCGACCCAACAACAAACACCTTATAAGAGGTGTTTGAGGTAGCAGCGGCTCTCTGTGGAGGTTTGGGGTTGTTACGAGTTTCCAGAAACAGGTTCACAATCTTGCTCTCAATCGAAAGCAAAAGCGGTTAGACTAATGCTACTACCTTTACTAGCCGTCTCCTGATGACTACCTTTAAGCTTTCACTCGCGTTCTTATCCAAACTCAAAAATGTCCTCTCTAGTCAAAGATTGAACCAGTAGGGTGCTGGGTTGTAAATACGTTTACGAAATCATTTCAACCTATAATCACATATTGGTTCAAACTCATCTTCTTACCTTAACCTTTTTCAGATTTGCGGCTTGAATTTGATTATTATTTTATAATTGGGATTATTATTGGATATCTTGGGAATATTTTATTTTTCATAAGTTGTAGTTACTTCTTAATTGATTTCAAATTTTTAAATGATTTGGTTAATTTTTCTTAATCAAGTTCAAATTAGATTTTAATTGTAGGCAACTTGTTCCAATTTTGGTTAATTGGGTATTTATTATAGTCCCCTGGTTCTATTTATGATCAATGAGTTTTGATTAGGTTCACTTAACTTTTACTTATGCGTAATTGGTCTCAACTAGATTTAACTGAAGTTCAGTTGGCTTTGGCTATGACTAATTAGCTTTAATTCGTGATGTACTGAGAATGGCAAAATAAAAAGTTATAGGTCGAATTAAATAAGACAGTTATCTTCAAGTATATATAAGCCCAATAATATTATTTTCTATCGACTTGGGGATAATCCCAATCACCAATAAATTACACCTAAGTCCTGCAATATTTTCCTTTGTCCTTGTACCTAAAGCCCTTTAAATTCAAAATTAAAATGGACAGCTTTCCACCTATTTGGTCATCAACATTTTTTTTTTCCAAGTTAAAAGAAATGTATTGAATAATTTGCAGAGACATGAGTCAATATAAAAGTCATAAAGCTACTAGTAATATATCTGAACAGACAAAGTTTTTGGTTAACTAAGAATTCTTCATTAGGGTTTGCAGAGCATATTAGAACTTTATAACATCTTCTACAGCTTAACTTCGTATTGTACTTGTTCATTTTTCTTTCTCTTTGACTAGAATTTGGAATTTTACAACGGAAATTTGGAGGCTAACTGTTCACTTGAAACAATCATTTTCTTCTTTTTAAGTTCCAAATCTCTCATTTCTGGATATTAGTCGTCAACCTTTTCTAGAAATTAGAATAAATGACACCTATCTATGACATTTTTGTCACACTTTTTTTAGTGGCCCGATTTTTGGAAGTCTAAATTCGTAATGTGCCACTTTCTTTCTTGTCATGCTAATTTTCATTTTCAAATATTAATTTAGTTCGTAAATAGAGATGGCAAAAGAGCCCAAACTCATCCCTGTTCAATCCAAAGTCAATGATACAGGTTCTAGTTGATCGGGCCTCGGATAGACCTTGGGCTCAGGTGGCAGGTATGATACGAAAATTACCGTACCACTTGTCCAAAACTCTTACAATGATTTATTTGTGGCATCACCGACACTCCTACAAGCTTTACCGTTATTAAATACTTTATTTCTAACTTTTTTTTGAAAATTTAATAAATTTGTATTCATTATAGTGGAACTATTTCAACATCACAATGTTTTCAAATAGAAGCCTTACACTTAGCTTCTAGTACAAGTTACAAAAGAAAAAGAATGAAGGAAAGGGACTATTAAAATATTTTACAGATTTCATTTCCTTCTGATATCAGGTGTGAGGTGGTGTTTCACGCTTTGGCGATGATCACTGTTCCAATCTAATTTATGCATTGATTTGCAACTAGATATTTATCTTTACCAACGCCTTTCTAAAGTTTGTTATTCCTCTCTTTCTAAAGAGAATAGATGGTAGTTAGAAAATCGCTTTGATAAAGATTGCGTTCGGTTGACTAGGCTTTGAGATTGAAATAATCATCTTTAAAGTGTGCTCCCAACCCTATGCTTGACTCTTTATTTTTAGCATAAGTTGAATGTGTCTGTAAGGCCCCAAATTATACCCTAGTTGAAATGTTACACATTTGTGAAAGTCTATGTGATAGGTGTTAAAATTGTAATATGATTGTAAATTTCATGTCTTGAATTTTGGTTTAATAGACCATACTTAGTGAGTTGTAATTAATTAATACCATTAGAGAATTGAGGTATTAAAATGGACATTTGGATTAGGAAAATGGCAAGTGGTAGAATAATTTGATAAATGAAAATTAGGGTTATTAAGCCTATAATTAAGTGACATTTGGCATAGTTAAATGTGTAACAAATGGACCAATTATTATGTGACAAGTGGACCAATCTTGGAGTGACATGTGGACTAATTGTTTAAATGACAAATGACAATTAAATGTCTAGATTAGTGACAGTATCTTGATTAGGCAAATGGCATTACATGTTTTAAGACATATGGCTTTGTAATTTGATGACACCTAGCTTGTTGATGGGGCAATTCCAGCAGAGAAATTTTTGCTTCCTTTATTCTCTTCTCCACCGAATTTACTCTTCTTTTCTCTCTGCATTGTAGTCTAAATCTTAGACAACTTGTTGCATGAAAATCATACTTTAACCCTATACAAAACAACCAAGAAACCAATTCAAAGTGGTCTTTGTATTGCTGTCCGAAAATCACTTTGTTTTCATCTTGAAGTTGTGTTGACTAGCTAGTACTTTAGAGTTGAATTTGAAGTTACATAGGTAAAGGAATTCTCAACTTTATAGCATGTAACAATATAAATTTGCAGAAGGAATTTTGTTAAGAGAAGTATCCTAGATTGAAATAGGACGTTTCTAGTTAATTTTCATGTATCTTTAGTGTTATTTTTGCATAATAAGACAGAAGTAAGTTCATTGTAGTGGTTCCATTGAATAGACATCAGTATTTTACCCAAAATAGACATCGGTATTTTACCCATATACTCAAATGGAATTATTTTAATTCTATATTAAACTAAATACATATGTATACAATTTTCATGAAGGAAAAAAAAATTATTTCAGTTTCTAAGGGTTTTGAAATTTGGATTGAAGTTGAGTACTGATTGTTGTCCCTGTTTGAGAATAGTCTATAGTATTTTGGGTATAAATCTAGGAATAATGAACCAAATTGCTTTAACTTTATTTCGTTAGAAACTTAATACATAAAGGAGCATTCGTTTAAAAGAACATATTGCCTAGAAACCTCAGTTTCTATGTCAGAATGGCCATACAAAATTGACCCGAAAACTTATTCTAAGAAAAACTGGAAATTGGTTATAGTTGTGCATCACACCCATTTTTAGCCTAAACATGATTTTTTCCTTACCCAAATGCTACTGAATCTCCTCCAAACCTCTTTCGGGTATCCCTTCAATTTAGCAAATCTAGATGATGTCAGATTAATTAAGTAGAAGTTAATCTAGTTATGGACTATTAATTGAGGTAATAACTTAAAGAATGTGTGATTGTCTAATAATGTGTCTAATGTTAAAATGTATGGTATGTTCAAGATGAATGTGTTCTTAAAAATACAAATGTGTTCCAAGGGTTTTATGTGATGTGAATTGGATATCGATGTTTGTAAATTGGGAACTCCTATGATGTTATGTAATATGTAATGACATAATGTTTCATTGATATATTGATGCAAATGCATATGTTTATAAGGCATATTGAGTTTGATCAAAAGAGAGTGAATATGTTCAATTTGAGAAAAAGGTAATAAAGACATACGTTATATACTACATTACTTACTTATGATTTTGAAATCTAAAATGGATTGTTTTAAAACTGTTGTAAGCTAAGTTCTGATATTTTTATGTTCTATTATGATGTAATGGTATTTTGTTTTGAAATATTTATATGCTTTGTTTTGACGCAAGAATGTTCTGTATTGATGAATCATATTTTGTTTTGAGACATAATGTTTGGATTACTCAATAATATGAATAATAAAAGATTGTTGTGATATTATTTGAATTTGTATATATGAATGTTAGACGACTGTTAGAAACAGTCGCCATTATGCATTATGTTTAGTTATTCCCCACTAAGCTTTATGTTTAGCACGGTGGTTTTGCCTCCGTGTAGGTTCTGATAAGAAGATTTAAGGATTGGGACAAAGACAACCGCAGTGGCCAATGAAAGACTTGATATGCTTAGAAGTTGTTCTGTTTGAGTTTTTGAGTTGTTTTTGAGTTATAATGAATGTAATGAGACATTGTATTTTGATGTAAATGGTTTGCAATAACTTTAATACAGGTTGGCTTTTGAATTTACGGCATGTATTATGATAAGCACAATATGTATGATATATTCTGTTTATAAAATCATATTTAATGATATGTAATGTATATTTGCTTGAGTTTTGGAAGTGTTTTGAAATGTTTGGTATGTTTTAGTTCTATTGTATGTGGCACTTAGATATCCTTCTAGGGTGTATGTGAGTGTTACATTATTTGGTATCAGAGCATAGTTTAGGCGATTCTGGTTTAACCAGTGCTTAACTATTGCTTATACTTGGATATAAGAGTTTTGTTTGGCCAAATGCAGGTTGTCCTATGTTTTGGTTTTATATTTGATTATGGAAAAATCTCTAGAAGACGTTGATGAGGTTGCAAAAAGTAACAATCCTGTATGATCTTATCCATCTATATCGAAACCCTTTGGAGCCAATCGAGGTGAAGCTGGAAGTGCAACCTCCTCCACCTCCATCTCAGAGGGAGGCTTGGGTTAATCTATCACAAGATATGATGATGTTATTACATCATATGACTGCACCCAAAGCTCCGATTGATCAGTTGCAAAAGTATGGGGTTGAGAAATTTATTGGAACATCTTTCGAGGAGTCTGAAAAGGTAGAATTTTGATTAGAAAAAGTGAAGAGGGTGTTAGATAAGATTAGTTTCCCACCTGAACAGATAATGCATTGTGTTGTCTCCCTTCTTCAAGAAGCAGCCTATGAATAGTGGAAGTTTCTTCTGAGAAATCCTCGATTACCAAAGTTTCTAACTTAGGATTTTTTTCTAAGATTTTAAAGCTAAGTATATGTCGGAAGCCTATCGAAAGGTGAAATGGAAGTAGTTTTTGAACCTGAAGCAGAGAAAACTATTGGTTACTGAGTACGACAGAGAATTTAATCGAATCAACAAGTATATACCTGAACCCATACTTATTGAGGAGTTATGGTGTCATCAGTTTGAATATGATTTAAATGATTCGATTAAAGAGCATCTAGCAATAATTACTCTTTTACAATAAGTGAGTTACCATCATCTAGTACAAGCTGCCATGAAGATAGAGAAACAAGAGATGGTAAAGAGAGAAAGGGGTCAATAAAGAGGTCTTATTAGAGGAGGTCAGTCCTTGGGTAAGAGAAGTTATGAAGGTGCCTCCACTGCTTAAGAATTTACTCAGAGATCTGTAGCTAAGGGAAAGTAATAGGACTTTCCCTTATCAGTTGATTCTGGTAGGGGTTATGTGGGTCAAGGTTCTGGTGCTCCAGAGTGCCCTCATTGCATCAACATCATGGGTTACTTGTTAGAGAGCTACGGTTGCATGTTATTGTTATGGTAGCATTGAGCATTTGATAGCTAATTGTTCTATGAGACAGCCTCAAAATTACAAGTTAGTAGAGAGGTTTCTCATGCATCTGCTGGAAATAAAGGATGTGGTAGAGGTCATAGAGGACTTGGACAGAGTAGATGCAATCCAGACACTATATCAGAAACTTTTGATCAACTTGCTATGTCATCTACTAAAGCTCGAGCTTATGCTTTGAAAGCTCGTGAGGATTAGGATGTACCTGAAGTCATTGCGGGTACTATTTTTCTCTTTGATTCTAAATGCATGCTTTGATTGATCATAGATCCACTCATTCTTATATTTATGCTGGAGAAATTTTTGATAAAATGATACTTGTAGATCAGCTAGAGTATGATATTCATATAACTAGTCCTTTGGGTAGTAGTGTACTGGTTAATCAGGTTTATAGAAACTGTCCTATTATGATCCAAAGAAGTGATTATATAGCGAATTTGATTAGATTGCCTTTTCATGAATTTAATTTGATTTTGGGTATGGATTGGTTATCTAAGCATCAGGCAGTGGTTAACTGTAGTGCTAATATAGTTATGCTTAGGAAACCTGATCAATCTAAAATAGTAATGCATGGCATCCGTCCTAGTTCTCTAGCTAATGTGGTATCTGCTATGCAAGCTCGGAAGTTCCTTAAGAAGAGGAGTGAAGCTTATTTAGCTTTTATGATTTATTCTAAAAAAGAGAGTGTTAAACTGTAAGACATTCCAGTGGTAAGTGAATTTCCATATATGTTTCCTAAACAGCTACCCAGACTTCCTCCTGAAAGGGAAGTAGAGTTATCTATTAAAATTATGCTTGGCACTACTCCTATATCCAGAGCACCGTACAAAATGGATCCTACTAAATTGAAGGAGTTGAAGGTTCAGTTGCAAGAGTTAATAGATAAAGGGTTCATTCGACCCACTGTCTCACCCTAGGGAGTACCGATTTTATTTGTTAAGAAGAAAGATGGTACTCTCCATATGTTCATTAATTACAAGCAATTGAACAGAGTCACTGTGAAGAATAAGCATTTGTTGCTAAAGATAGAAGATTTGTTTGATCAATTGAAAGATGTAGGATTATTTTCAAAGATAGATCTGTGATCAGGATACTATCAACTTCGGGTAAAGGAAGTGGATGTTGCGAAGACTGCATTTAAGACTCGTTATGGGCACTATGAATTCTTGGTAATGCCATTCAGGTTAACTAATGCTCAAGTTGTATTTATGGATTTGATGAATAGAGTATTTAGGCCCTATTTAGACCAGGTTGTAGTGGTGTTTATAGATGATATCCTAGTCTATTTCAAGAATAAACATGATCATGTTGAGTATCTACAGGTTGTGTTACAAACCCTACGAGAAAAGTAGTTGTATGCTAAGCTGAGTGAATGTGATTTCTGGCTTCAGGAAGTATCTTTATTAGGACATGTTGTTTCTTCTCAAGGGATTAGATTGATCCCAGTAAGACTGAAGCAATTATTAACTAGAAGCCACTATGGAGTGTGATAGAAGTGAGAAGTTTTATAGTTTTGGCAGGTTACTATCGCTGGTTTGTAAAGGGATTCTCGATGATAACATCCCCTTTGACTAAACTACTATGAAAAGGAGTGAGGTATGAATGGTCTACTAAATGTCAAATTAGTTTTGATCAACTAAAAAAATGGTTACTGAAGCTCCTGTATTGACTCAACCCACCTCTAGTAAGGAATATGTTATGTTTAGTGATGCATCTAGAAATGGTTTGAGTTGTGTTTTGATGCAGGATGGAAAGGTAGTTGCATATGCCTCTAGGAAACTGAAGCCTTACGAACAAAACTACCCTACATATGATCTTGAACTTACAGCGGTAGTTTTTGCTTTGAAAATATGACGACACTACTTATATGGTGAGAAGTGTAGGATTTTTACTGATCATAAAAATTTAAAGTATCTGCTTACTCAGAAGGAACTTAATATGAGACAACGACGTTGGATGGAACTATTTAAAGATTATGACTATGTTGTGGATTACCATCTAGGTAAGGCTAATGTCGTGATTGATTCCTTGAGTCAGAAGATTATTTTAGCATTATCAGTGCAGCAGAGTAAAAGAAGACTTATACCTGATGAGGCTTTAATAGCTCAGTTAAAAGCTAGGCCTACCTTGAGGCAAGAAATTTGTGATGCTCACAAAGTTGATGATAAGTTGAAACAACTTATTTTAGCAACTCGAGAAGGCAAATAACTAATAATAACTATATTATAAAGATCGATTGTGTGTGTCAACTAATGATGAATTAAAGAGAAAGTTACTATTTAAGGACCATAATATTGTCTTTACAATACATCTTGGTAGAAATAAGATGTATCAAGATCTGAAGAAGCATTACTGGTGGTCAGGTATGAAACATGATATAGTGAATTATGTATCTAAATGTTTGACATATTAGCAAGTTAAAGCTGAGCACCAAGTTCCATCTAGTTTATTACATCCTATTTCAATTCTTCAATGGAAATGAGATAACATTATCGTGGATTTCGTCACTGGACTTCCTCTCACTCAAAAGAAGCATGATGTTATATGGGTGATTGTTGATAAGTTCACCAAGTCTACTCAATTTCTGGCTATTCATTCTGATTATTCATTGGATAGGCTTGCAGACCTATATGTGAATGAGATAGTAAGGTTACATAGGGTGTCAGTATCTATTATTTCTGATCGTGATCCTCGATTTACTTCGAGATTCTGGAAAAGTCTGCAAAAGACTTTGGGTACTTAAGTCAAGTTCAGTACCGCTTTCCATCCCAGACAGATGGACAATCTAAATGAGTTATTCAGATATTGGAAGATATGCTTTGGGGTTGTGTGTTACAATTTCTAGGAAGTTGGGATAACTATCTTTCTCTAATGGAGCTTACAACAGTTATCAGACTAGTATTGACATGGCGCCTTATAAAGCCCTATATGGTAAGAGGTGTAGAACTCAGGTATGTTGGACTAAATTAAGTGAAAACAAGATGATTGGTCCTAATATTATAAAAGATGCTGAAGAGAAAGTTCAAGTTATCCAACAAAGATTGAAAGATGCCAGTGATAGGCAGAAGTCTTATGCTGATTTAAAAAAGAAAAGATATTGAGTATCAAATAGGTGATAAGGTATGCTTGAAAGTATCGCCATGGAAACACATACTTCAGTTTGAGAAGAAAGGTAAGCTCAGCCCATGTTATATTGGTCCTTTTGAGATTTTTAAGAGACTCGGACCAATAGCTTTTCAATTAGCTCTTCTTGAAGAATTGGCCAAGTTACATGATGTGTTTCATGTTTCCAAGTTAAGAAAATATCGATCTGATGATACACATCAGATTCCTGTACAAGATATTCAAGCACAATCAGATTTGACTTATGAATAAGGGCCTATGTCTATTTTATCCAGAGAAGTTCAACAACTCAGAAATAAGCAATACCTCTAGTTAAAGTACTTTGGCAACACCATGGACTCGAGGAAGCAACTTAGAAGCCAGAATCAACCATGAAAACTTAATACCCTCAGTTGTTCTCATCATGTATGAATTTCAAGTACAAAATTTTTTTTTAAGGGGCAAAGAATTGTAAGGACCCAAATTATACCTTAGTTGAAATATTACACATTCATGAAAGTGTATGTAATAAGTGTTAAAATTGTGATATGATTGTAAATTGCATATGTCTTGAATTTTGGTTTAATGGACCATACTTAGTGAGTTGGAATTAATTAATACCATTAGAGAATTAAAGTATTAAAATGGACATTTGGATTAGGAAAATTTCAAGTGGTGGAATAATTTGATACATGAAAAATTAGGCTTATTAAGCCTATAATTGAGTGACATTTGCATAGTTAAATGTGTGACAAGTGGACCAATTATTATGTGACGAGTAGACCAATCTTGGAGTGACATGTGGAATAATTGTTGAAATGACAAATGGAAACTAAATGTGTAGATTAGTGGCAGCATCTTGATTAAGCAAATGGCATTACATTCCTTAAGACATATGGCTTTGTAATTTGATGACACCTAGCTTGTTGATGAGGCAATTCCAACAGCAAAGTTTTTGTTTCCTTCATTCTCTTCTCCACTAAATTTGCTCTTCTTTTCTCTCTACAATGTTGTCTTAATCCTATTCAACTTGTTGCATGAAAATCATTCTTTAACCCTACACAAAACAACCAAGAAACTAGTTCAAAGTGGTCTCTGTATTGCTGTTCGAAAATCACTTTATTTTTATCTTGATATTATGTTGATTAGTTGGTACTTTGGAGTTGAATTTGAAGTTAAATGGGTAAGGGAATTCTCGACTTTATAGCAAGTAATAATACAGATTTGCATAAGGGATTTTGTTAAGAAAAGTATCCTAGAGGAAAATAGGACATTTCTGGTTAATTTGCATTTGTCTTTGGCGTTACTTTTGCATAATAAGACTGAAGTGAGTTTATTGTAGTGGTTCCACTAAACAAACATCGGTATTTTACCCATATCTTGATCTGTAGATATCCAAATGGGATGGTTTTAATTTTATATTAAACTAAATACATATGCTACAATTTTCATGAAGGAATAGAATTTAATTTCTATCTCTGAGGGTTTTGAAATTTGGCTTGAAGTTGAGTACTGGTTGTTGTCCTTGTTTGTGAATAGCTTGTAGTATTTTGAGTATAACTTTGGGAATAATGAAGCAAATTGCATTAACTTTATTTTTTTAGAAACTTAAGACATAGAGGAACATTTGTTTAAAAGAACATATTGCCTAGAAACCTCAGTTTCTATGTCAGAATGGCCATAGAAAATTAACCTGAAAACCTGTTCTGAGAAAAACTGGAAATTGGGTACAGTCGTGCATCACACCCATGTTTAGCCTAAACATGATTTTTTCTTTACCTAAATGCTACTGAATCTCCTCCAAAACTCTTTCGGGTATCACTACAATTTCACAAACATAGATGATGTAAGATTAATTGAGTAGAAGTTAATCTAGTTATGGGCTACTAATTAAGTAATAACATAAAGAATGTGTGATTATCTAATAATGTGTCTAATGTTAAAATGTATGGTATGCTCAAGATTAATGTGTTCTTAAGAATACAAATGTGTTCCAAGGGTTTCATATGTTGTGAATTAGATAGGGATGTTTGTAAATTGGGAACTTTTATGATGTTATGTAATATGTAATAACTTAATGGTTCATTGATAAATTGATGTAAATGTTTTTGTTTATAAAGCATATTGAGTTTGATCAAAAGAGAGTGAATATCTTCAATTTGAGAAAAATGTAATAAAGACATACGTTATATACTACATTACTTGCTTGTGATTCTGAAATCTAAAATGGATTGTTTTAAAATTGTTAAGTTCTAGTCATAGGTAAATAGACATGCCTAGAAGGGTCTACAGCTGCTATTGTGACACTAAGGTATCTCCTGATATTGACACTCAATGTCTTCTATTACTGATACATAAGTATTCTCCTATTCTGTAATACCAATCATAGGTATCTTCTGTTCTAGTCTCATTACCCACTTCTGTAAAAAGTATTAGCAGGCTATTATGTTTGTGTTTTGATATATATTCAGTTCTTTGTTCAGTTCTGATGCAAGCTAAGTTCTGATACCTTTATGTTCTGTTCTGATGTAATGGTATTTTGTTCTAAAATAGTTATATCCTTTGTTTTGATGCAAGAATGTTATGTATTGATGAATCATATTTTGATTTGAGACCTAATGTTTGGATTACTCTGTAATATGAACAAGTAAAGATTGTTGTGATATGGTTTGAATTTGTATATATGAATCTTAGACAACTGTTAGAAACAGTCACCATTATGCATCATGTTTAGTTATTCCCCACTAATCTTTATGTTTAGCACGGTGGTTTTGCCTCCGTGTAGGTTCTGATAAGAAGATTTAAGGACTGGGACAAAGACAACCACAGTGGCCAATGAAAGACTTGATATACATGGAAGTTGTTTTGTTTGAGGTTTTGAATTGTTTTCGAGTTGTAATAAATGTAATAAGGCATATTGTATTTTGATGTAAATGGTTTGTAATAACCTTAATACAGGTTGGTTTTTGAATTTATGGCATGTATTATGATAAGCAGAGTATGTATGATATGTTCTGTTTATAAAATCATATCTAATGAATTGTAATTTATGTTTGCTTGAGTTTTGGAAGTGCTTTGAAATTTTTGGTATGTTTTAGTTCTGTTTGTATGGCATTTGCATATCCTTCCAGGGGGTATGTGGGTGTTACAACGTCCCTGTACATTGTAATGTTCAATATTTTTAGCATAAAATTTCCTTTAAACTTATTTTCTTCTTCTTCGAAAGGGGATCACTTTCTTTAATTTAATAACCTTATTTTAAAGCTTAGACAATAGTGGAGATGAGTAGCATAAGATATTCAATAATTTTCTTATAATGAAAAAAAAGACTCCAAAATTGTAAATCTGGTTATGGAGTTACTACTCTTTCTTTTTACTTTTTTTCCTTCATTAACATTCCCGTGACACACATGCGTCTTCCTCAAGTCCTGAAGTCATGTTTATATTCAAGAACCATTATAAAGTTAGACCAGTAAGAATTTTGAAAAACAACAGGGTGATGGAGCTTCATTGTCGGCATATGTTAGTCATTTTATTTTGGAACAATCTTAAGTGGGAGATAGGATAAGAAGTCTCATCATATTTTAAAAATGTAAGCACCATGGAATTTATGGGGCACCACTTGAGCAAACTTTTTGAATGATTTACTCGTGGTATATCTGATCCTCCTACTGTTTTTACCTTTATTAAATACTTCATTTTTAACTTAGTAACCTCTTGTTTGACTTCTCCTTTAACCTTATTATTCATCCTATTTCATTACCTCATTATGTCCATAGTTATAACTATTAGATTTATGTACATCAACTCATAGACTGGCAGAAGATTTAGAGTTAAATACATATAGTTAAAGCATAATGCAAAATATGACTTGAGTAGTCATAAAAAAGGCAAATTTTGAACCAATTGGTTGGGGAAATGTACAAATTGATTAAGCTAGTGCCATATCTTCTTAAATACATTTTCTCTTTAAGAATAAGGGTAAAATCACTTTAAACTAAATCTTTGAGAAGTTATAAAAAAGATTGAAATTTTAATTAAAAAATTAAATTAAAATTTTGAGGAATTGGCTTATTGAGATTCAAGATGTAAGAATAAAGTTTATAAGATGTTTTTTAATATCACAAAGAAGGAATTGTTTGATAAAATTTGAAGTTTAATAAATAAAAAGAAATTAAGCACTTATAACTCTCAATAAAAAGAAATTTTATAAAATCATATATATCCTTACTTATAAGAAACAACCCCATTATATAGGTTGAATGTTAAAAAAAATGTGATAAACTTCCTGACTACAAGTGCAAGAAAGATTTCTACTTAAATTAAAACAACAAAGTACTAGAACTACTTGAATTGAAACTTAAATTGTCCTTATTTAATTTGGAAACTAACTATTAATTATATTTTATATATAACTTTAGTAGAATATTCAAATTAAGAGTGAAATAATTCTACTTTAATCAATTTTCTAATCGGATTGGGATTCAATAGCATAGTAAGTCCTAATCCAATTAGACAACTAGTAAAAAAACTAATAAACCATGTGAAATAAGTTTTGGACTTAATAATTAAGTAAAGTATAACCAAATTATAATTACACAATGATTTAAAAACACTTAATAAAGCTTGGTTCTCAAAATTAGCAACATTTTTATGCCTTTATTGATGAGCATCAAACATTTCAATAATTATTTTATTGTGTTTTCATATAAATTACCGTAATTTAATTGATTTATTTTATATTTTAGATAATTATTGAAGATGTTGTCTTAATATGAGAATTATCAAGAATTGGAAAGAACTGCAAGAAAAAATGGACAAATCACAAATTGTTGTTGAGCATAACCTTGCCCACACCCATATACCAATATGTATTTATTTTAGATTAATTGTAAAAGAAAACACAACTTAAAATATGAGATAGAGAGGGATTGAATGGTATGGAGAAAATTTGAAGAGTGATATAACCTAAGATACAACCATACCTCAAATCAAGTGCATGCCAGAAAAGAAATAGAAAGAACCACAGTCTAGGAAACAGATATGTCAGAGCCCATATCCTTCTCCTAAAGGAAGTAAAGAGATCCACAGTCTAAGACATGGGCAATTAGAGCATGTACTCTCTTTAGAAAGATTTAGAAAATAATTTAAGTACTGCTACTGAACTTAGTAATAAGTTTCTCATATAGACTCCAACTGCAATTATTCAAGTAGCTATGAAAAACTAGAAAAGAGATCCATAACTTTCATGTTTTAAGTTATAGAGTTTACAAAATATTCATGTCCCAAACTACATTTCTTGCATAAATAACTTATAAATAAACACGAAAAACCTAATTTAAAGAGGTTGATTAGTCTTAATTTGGTTTTAGGTTAGGACTAATAGTCATCAAAGGGGAAAGAGTCTTTACAACAAATCTTAAAGCTGCTAACAATGAAGAAAGTGATTTAGAATCATTCTAAGGAAGCATATCACATCAAAAATAATGTATTTTCTAAATGAATTATTTTGCTAAATCTTAATGCTAAATTAATTTATTTTACTTAGTTATTAATATCTTTTTAGGTAATTTCTCAAATTGGACCTTCGGATAATATTATTTAAGAATTTAAGTCCATTTCAAATAAAATCATGAAAATTACAATTCTTAGAGGAATACGGTCTGCCCCACACTATTATGCCAGCCTACATCCTTATAGTCAGTGATGTGGCTTAAGCCATGACCATATTAGAGATTGTGTGCAAGTTTGAGAAGAAACAATAAGATTCGTAATTAAGAGACATGGTCATGATAAAAGGTCATATATTAATCTCGAAGGAATAAGAAGATCTATAGCTTAGAGGCATGATTATACTAAAGGCCATACCTATCACCCAAAAAAAAAGCTCATGATTTAGGCTAAGATCATGCCTCAAAGTAATTTTTATAGGAATTTACCTGTATTTTGGAGACAACATATATTAGACATATTTTTTATCTCCAAAACCTAGGGTTAGCCATCAGAAAGCTTCTCTAACCTTTAAAGAATTGATTCTAAGCTATTTCTCACTTAGAAATCAAGTTTGGACTACCATCTCAATAAACCAAGTTGTTAGTAAAAATTGAGAATTCATTTAGATTTACTTTTACTATAATTTCTATATTTTTGTCTTTTGATTTTTTTATATTGAACGTGTTTTTTAGCTAATCAATTTTTTAAGTTTAGAAAAGGAAAAATCTAGTGTTTTTTTGTATGGATTTATTTGATTTGATTTATGATATGTGATATATTTTATAAGCTATCTTTAATTGGTCTTAATGATGATTTATTCATAATGACATCTAAATCTAATCTTAATTGACTTATGGATGACTTATAAGAGCCTTCTTATAAGTGAACTATAGATTAGATAAAGGGTTGATCAATATTCTTAAAGGGGACCTACATAATCTTATTAGTGTTAAGGTAAAACTTTCAATGGGATTTCATGTAATGTAATTCATTCAAAGAGGCGTTAG
Source organism: Erythroxylum domingense (assembly GCA_025594535.1). Classification (NCBI taxonomy): domain Eukaryota; kingdom Viridiplantae; phylum Streptophyta; class Magnoliopsida; order Malpighiales; family Erythroxylaceae; genus Erythroxylum; species Erythroxylum domingense. Next base: position 38,831,734 of record JANQBM010000008.1, read on the forward strand.
CAATGATAGAGATACGAGTTAACCAATGAAAGAGTATATAGCTATAATTTGAGCGAAATCAATTTTAGTGTCTAAAAAATCTTGCCAGTCTAGAGAATATATCCAATATAAGTTAATTAAATCATAAAGTCAAAGATACTAGTAGGAGAATTACTTATCTAAACATAACTATTTGACTAGATTTTTTTATAAATTATCATATAATTTATTCCCTCGACTATTGTTTAGGTTTGTATTTAATTTAGTTTATATTTGATTATTCAAAAATTCATTAAAAAATTCATCTGTTTATTTATTATCCTTAGATTAGTTAATAGTTTTCTAATATGCATTGCTTCTTCATGAGATTTGATCCATACTCACCATTATATTACTTACCAAAAATAGATGTATTTGCCTACTTATTAAGTGATAAGTTTACAGTACGAAAATTTTGATAGTATTACATGTAAAAACATAAATTATTAAAACCGTCACTATGTACTCATAAGAATAAGTTCACCAAACGTAACAAAGTATCTTAAAGGAGTTGGATTTACAATAATAGAGATAACCTCCAATGATCACCTTTGTTTTGTATGTAAAGTAAAGTCAATGATTGCTCTTAAAAGAGCATACGAAAGCTTAATGTAAACATTAGCTAGAAAAAAGCATCTGATCTACCTAAGATGTCAACAATAGATAATATGTGGATATAAGAAGAAATTTCTAATGTTCTAGATGAAAAATTGTCCTAAAAGATCTAACATGTCAATAATAGGCAAAGTTTTAAACTATCCATGATCCCCTTGGACGTAAAAGAATGACCATTCATTAAAGATCATAGATGAAGACAAACTAAAGAGGCTTTATTAATAGGTGACTTAGGGGCTTAGGCAAATGTTATGTGAAAATATAATGAAAAAAGAGATTAATGATGTATAAGTGTTTGACAGAAGTTTAGAGACACAGAGTATAGAGAATTAGCAAGATGAGAGAGAGAAATAAAAATATATCATTTTTATTAGCTATTTAATATGGTATTTAAAATGTTATAAGAAGGATATTCTTTGCCATTCAGTATAAGACAAGTGCACCAATTTTATTACATTTGTATGTACAAAACAATGCATTTTAGATCTAAGAAACTAGTGATGCAACAATGTTTTATTTTCTTTTCTTCCATGTTCTTCTTGTTCTTTTTCTTATAACATTGCCTCCTTCTTAAAAAACGTTATCTATAATGTTTTCTTCATATAATCTCTTTTATATTGTAAACATGTTACCCTTATCAGTGTACTAGTACTTGTTTCATATGCTTATGATGAAATTTAATCATTCTTCGATCTATAATCACTAATGGTATTTCTCCTACACATATAAGAGTTAGTGGTAGGTCCATTGAGACTAATTATAGGTCAAACACATACTTCATAAGTTGAGAGATATGAAATGTGGGATGGACTAATAGAGTTATTGTTAATTGCAACTTGTATTCTAACCTAAAAATATTTTTAATGATTTGGTAAGGTCTATAGTACATGGGAACAATCTTAAAATGATCTATCCTCTATAATAAATGTTGCTTATGGGGTTAGAGTTTTAGGAATACACATTGGCCTACTTTAAACTCCCTATCTAAACTCTTTTTATTAACTTCTTGTTTCATTTAATGTTGTGCTCTATTAAAATGAATTTTTGCAATCATAAGAGTAATCTCTTAATCCTTCATAGCTTAATCCATCATGAGAACCTTGGATTCTCCTTTAAAGTATATGTATATATATAAAAAGGCAAATTCTTATAGAATCTCAAATGGAGTTGAGTTGATGGATATGTGGTAATTGGTGTTATACCACTTCTAAGAGAATCACTATAAAAGAATCAAAAATAAGTTTCCAAAATCTTGTTAATAGTTTAAGCTTTTCCATTTAACTGAAGGTGATAGGAAGTAGAGAACTTTAAACTAATACCTTATAATTTAAATGTCTTACCAAAATAAACTTTAAAAGAGTTGATCCTCATCATTTACAATAAATTTGCATTCCATGAAGTTTAAAAATGTGATCAATGACCACTTATGCTATCTCTGGTTCAGTGTATGGATGTTTGATAGCAACAAAGTAAAAATACTTGATGTCAACCATCATAAAGACCATATGCTTACATCTAGATGGGGATAATCCTTCAATAAAGTCAATTTTAATTTCTCTCCAACATTTATTAGTGGTTGTTAAAGAAATCCTAGATAGGTTGCATTATTACGCTTGTTCCTTTGGAGTATCAAACACTTTCTGACATAATTCCTTACATCCTAAGTCAAGTTCCTTCAGTAGAACATGTTTTACACCCTTTTCATCCATTGTCATCTTCTAGTAGACTATTTCTTCAGTAGCTATGTTAAAGGCTTAGCTGAAATACTGTAGTGTTTAATAAATCTCCTATAATAACCTGTCAATCCCATAAATCCTATCAATTCTTTAAATAACTATGATGTAAGCTAATTTTGTATAGTGTATATCTTTTTTGAGTCTATAGATAGACTAAGAGCTAAAATTGAACAACTCAAATAATCTATTTTTCTTGCCCCAAGGATAATTTGCTCCTTTTAATAAATTTTCGGATATTATAGAGTGTCAACATGATCTCCTAAAGGTGGTTTGAGTGTTGTTTAAAAAATTATAGTAAACCAAGATATTATCGAAGAAGATCAAAATGAACTTTCAGAGACGGGGTCTGAATTCCTTATTTATGAGACTTTGGAATGTAGAAGGTACATTAGTTATCCTAATTAAAGGACATAACCAAGAATTTATAGTTTCCTTCATTTATCCTGAAAATTCTCTTTGAAATACTTCTCCATATATTCAAATTCGATGAGTTCAACGTAAAATACCATCTTAAACAGTAAAGTCTGTCGAGTAATTCTTTAATTAGGAGTATATGGAATTTATCTTTTATAGTGTGTTTTTTGAGCTATATATATAATCAATGCATATTCTCTATAAGTTATCCTTCTTTTTTACTAACACTACACATAAAACATCCTTGTACTATGTCTAATTAATCATTGCCGCATTAGTTCTTGCACAACTCTCTTTGTGACATCTTTTTTCCTCCATAATACTTATAAGGCTAGATGCTAATAGTTTCCACTTTTTTCATCCTAATTTGATGATAGTGAGTTTCTTTTAGGTGGGAACTAGATATTCTTTTTAAATACACTCCAAAATTATGTTAAAATCAATTTAGTCCAATCATTTTGCTTGGTTAATCTCCCAAATCTATTTGTTGCATATGGCATTTGATAGGATGTGAAAGTTGGAGCATATATGACCTCCCATATTTGGAGTTCTTAAGGATTTTATTGAAGTCCTTGCTAGAAATCACCTTAGTGCTCTTATATGGATTTCTAATTAGTTTTAACATTTTTTCTTACCACTTGAATCTCATTTTGGAAGTTCTAATCAGTGTCACAAACCATTACACTCCCAAAACGATACCACAACACCTTAGATTGATAACCAACGCATCAATTATGAACCTTAAGCCTTATATGCTCTATATGAATCATTTATAAGACTAATGGTAGTCCAATATCAACCCTCCTCCAACTATAATATGAGAAGGTAATTCTTCCTCAATCTCCCCATATCCTTTTCTAATGGTTGGTGTATATAAGAAATTATAGGTTCTAGCATTATTAATTAAGATATATAGGGTTCTTTTTTCATGCATTCCTATAACCCTTATCTATTTGTGCTCCTCTTTGTTGTCTAATCCCATCATAACTTGAAGTTATATATTAGGTATTAGCTGCTCCCCATTCTCCTCTAGTTCCTAATCCTCAATTCATATATTTGTACCCTTTTCTCCTTTTATCATAAACAATCAAAACTACTTCTTCTTACAAATATGCCCCAATGTATAATAGTCATCATACCAAAAACACAACCTCTCAGCCTTTCTTTCATCAAAATATTCAATGTTCGCAATCTTTTTTCCCTTGTTATTCTTGAGGTAATTTCCTCTGTTAATATTTCCTAAGATATTATAGATGGGTAAGATTTCATTCCCATTGTTTGGCTAGGTTCTTGTGGTTATTATAGTGATTCCTTTGTTCATCATTGTTCCACTTCCTTATCTTAAATTATGCAACAGCCTAGTCCCTTCCTCATTATTGTACAATTGATTACTAGTCACTTCTTGTTTCCTTGTAAGAATATATGCCTATTGGAGGCTTTAATGATAAAGTAATCTTACCATAAGCTCTAACTCTATTTTATGGCTATTGAGGAAGAATCTTATTGATTAATTTTCTAAAAGTGAGAGTTTATTGGAATATTTACCAATTTGGTCATAATACTCCAACATTGAACCTTCTTGTTTTAATTATTTCAAGTATCCCCAAGGTCTTTAATAGTCTCTTCATTAAATTATTGGATAAGAGTGGTTACAACATCTTTTCATTCTATTGGTCCCTATTAAGTTCTATTTTTTAAGTTCAATGGATACTACTCATAGGCTTACCCTTTAAAATAAATTCTTTCTCTTAAATTATCAAGGTTGTGGTAAAATGTGAAGAACTACTCACATGTAGAGAATCACTCTCTGACTCTAACCCTACCAAATACAAAAAATCAATCTTACTAAACTTCATCGGTATAGTATAGCCTTCATTATCCAAGTACATTAAACAATGGTACTAATATCCTACTTCCTTGTTAACAATGATTCGTTGGTCCTTCCAAATTTCCATATAAACTAATGGAACATTGTCTTTAAGTAATCTAATTTTTTCCTACCTATATTGTGCGAGTTTGATTTTCATAAAAAACATTTTATTCCTGGTTTGAGCTTGACAAATATTGATCATATGTTCTTAGATTCTTCATAACTCTACCATGATTGTTTTTCAAGGTTCATCTACTCTAATACCAAGATGTTATGTAAAAATAGAATGAGGAAAGAGATAAAAGGTTCACAAGTGTTTTGATAGAAGTTTATACGGAGAGAGAGTTCAAAGAATTAGTAAGAGAGAGATAAAACATATCATTTTCATTATCTATATTATTAAAACATTAAAATGGCCATAAGAAGGATACTCACTGCCATTGAGTATAAGACACGGGTACTAAGTTTGTTATGTCAACAAATCCCTAACTATATTGTTTTTTAGTTTACCCATAATAAAATAATATGAATGAAACTTCAACAACTAACAACTTTATTGATCTATAAGAGAACTTACAAATATTCCTTGAATATCGGGAGCTATAGTATTTAAGATTCATTTTTTATCAAATGAGCATCTTTTGTGCAGGATGCATTTAGATTTAGACAACTAGTATCATTTTATTTTTTTATTCTCTGTTATTCTGTTCATTTTCCTATAATTGCACAACCCCAAAATAGTTAAATTTAAGATAGATGTCGTATGAAGGCAAAAACACATAATTATAGAGAAGAAGAGTACACCAAGGTAAAAGGAATATATAATGCATTGGGAACAGAAGGTACAACCATATTATTCATCATAAATTCATAATAAGGAACACTACAAGAAAATCATGAATTAGCGATGGAACTATTCCGATAGAAAAAAACCATAGCTATTTACCGAAAGAAAACAACAATCCGTCGGTAAATACGATGTACTATTTATATATAGCGATGGAAATATATTATCGTCGGCAATAATGGAGAGAATGAATTTTGCGCAAAATCTCCGTCAACATATAGCGACGACACAACCTTTACCGTTGGCAAAAATTGCTGGAATGCTTCTCGCAATTTAATTGCTTCGGAAGTTTATCGACGACACATATTCCGTCAGTAAGTTATGCTTAGTTTTTGTTATTGACCGACGGAATATCGTCCATCAGTAAACTTATTGTAAGTTTACCGATGACGTAACCATGACCATCGGTAATAATTGCATGAATTTTTCCCGTAATTAACTAGCTTCGAGCATTTATTGACGGAATAGACACCGTCGGTAAATATGGTTTAGCTTCTGTTATATACCGACGTAATGTGTTCCGTTGGTATACATTAAATTATCTTTACTGTCGAAAATTTGGTTCCGTCGCAAAATGTAATGGCAACAGATGCGGTGAAATAATTAGGAAATTTAAATACAAACGGAATGTATATTCCGTTAGTAAATATCGACTAGTTAATAAATAAAACAATGTCGTTTGGTTCGTCGTATT
>JANQBM010000008.1:38838027-38856771 GCA_025594535.1 Erythroxylum domingense
TTTCCTTCTTGAACTACTTCAAAAATCACTCTTGATGGCTAAGAAATGAAGAAACCCTAGCTTAACTCTCTTTTTTTTCTCAACCACCGAAACTCTCTCCCTTCTTTCTTCAATTTCGTTTTTCTCTCTTCTTTAAATGAAAGACACCACATTTTCTTCCCTTTTATGCCCTTAGGAATTGCACAAGGTCCATTTTTCCCTTACTTAAAAACTTATGTTCTTTCATCCTTAAGGGACTTGCCTAAAATACTCCTTATGCCAATTTACCACCTTAAACTTTAATTCCCTTAACCTATATCATATTATCTTACCCACATTAACATGCTAATTAACTCCAAGGTAAAATAATATAACAAGACCCCAAAATAAACCAATCATGCTTATTTATCAAAAATAAGTAAATAAAATTCAAGGGCCAACATCAGTGGTCCAATAGAAGTCCACTGCTCCATACTTCCTCAACCTATCAAATTGTTTCCCTTTCTTAACTGGGGCTGAAGCAGAAGATTGTGGCATCTGTCCCATAGCTTGGACAAACTCCTGAGCGAAGACTTGAAACTTCCTTTGATCTAATGGAGGCACTTGCTCCTGTAGAGCAGGCAACTCCCAAGTTGGGGACTGAGAGGGCTCATTACCGTGCCCTACAAAAGCCTCAACATTTTATGGGGCTACAGACTCATCAGTACTCTCCTCTCTTGGTGTAGAGTTAGGTGCAACTGATCCTTACAGAACTCCTCGTTTCTTTCTACGAGGTGGCATCGTACTGCTTCAATAGAAAAACTAATGATTCGTTACATTTCAATCTTACTTCCTATATGTACGCATGGTATGCATGTCACTTAATGCAATCAATCAATTCGCAATGCAACAAATAATCACACGGCATACAATTTATACTATTATGCATTCTAAGCCTAAGAAACAAGCCTAAGCTCTGATACCACAAGATGTCGGACCCCGATTTCGGAGCCCAACGATCGCATTTGGATACCAGATATTTTACACAAGCACTTGATTCCAATCTAACCCCCTTTTAGGCTAGTCTCCAATCAAGCCTAAATATATCAAGGAATAGCGTGGGTGAGTCCCCAATTTGCATTTGTACATGCTTCGAGACAATTTGCATAAATTCTTAACTCCTCTTGTGCTTGGCCTATCGTCTGTGTTTTATCGTTTGTCGTTGACTTTCATCGTCTGCCTCTTATTTGCGTCTGCCTTTCATTTGCGTCTACTTCTCATTTGCATCTGCCTTTCATTTGTGTCTACCTTTCATTTGTGTCTGCCTCTCATTTGCGTCTGCCTCTCATTTGCGTCTGCCTTTCATTTGCGTCTATCTTTCATTTGCGTCTGCCACTCATTTGTGTCTGTGTGTGACGTCAGAACAGACAATTCCTTTCATCTGTGTTTTTCCTTTGCGTCTGTGTGTAATGTCAGTACAGACGATTCCTTTGGTCTGTGTTTTTCCTTTGCGTTTGTGTGTGACGTCAGCACAGACGATTCTTTTCATTTGTGTTTTTCCTTTGCGTCAGTGTGTGACGTCAACATAGACGATTCCTTTCGTTTGTATTTTTCCTTTGCGTCTATGTGTGACGACAGCATAGACAATACTCTTCCTTTGTATTTTTCCTTTGCATTCAGAATGCAACCTCTCCAATTTTGACATGCTATTCTAATACAAACAACATTGACAATTTCAACAGAGAAGAACATGTACATGTACGTTTCATTATCCAAATCTTCAAATATAACAAACCAGTCATGGAAAGGGATTCAATCTCACTTCCCCTTTTTAATCATAGTCAGAGTTCATTACAAGTCAATATGCACATCAAAACTCAAAACAAAATGCAAAAGATGCTCAATGCTGACATGCTAAATAAGCTATTCAAAATCACTAACATAGTACAAAAGACTCTAACTATTGTGGAGTTTTCAATGCCTTGCAAGGATCACTATCATCTTGGTGTGCACCTGAGGAGGGAAGAAAAGTGGGTTGAGCTAAACAGCTCAGTGGCTAATATACTTATAGCTATCAGTAATTAGCACAAATTCAAGAATATATATGTAGGTACTTAGCAATTCAAGTATTCACAATTAAGCAGATTAATGCAGAACACATAACATCCAAATGGATTATGCTTGACAATTTAAAGATGCAATGCACAAACAAATGGCTCAAGTGTTCCATGGAAACAGAATGGAGAAATCGAAGTTTACACCATGAACAGAATGAGTCCTTTTTTGGAGCTCATATGCTACAAGAGGGCAGCCGGGAGAAGACTCTTGTCAACGTGCACGTGACGAACAGAATGGTTACACTCTCGCCCAGACAAAAGTACATATTCATTTAATCATATGCTCAGACTTTTATGCTTGTTCATCTTTTCATTCAAACAAAATCCCATGACTCATTTCAATGGCATAACTTGATCAAAATTCATAGATCACATGCATTTTCAATAATCATAAAATCTCACTAATAAGCAAATTGTACATGCATACAGACATATAGGTAAGAATTTGCCCAATCACACAATAACTATAAATACATTTCCCACCTAATTCGCTTGATAATCGAAGTTCACTGTTGTCTTTCCTCTTCGCCTTGGATCGGACTTGCTTGGTTTCCTATAACAAAACAAGTTCTCATTCAATAGGAATTCAAATTTGAGAACCTACTGAACCAAAAGCATTAAATTAACCCTAGAATAATTAAACTCATACATTTCCCAAGCTCTTTGAGCCAAAAACCCTTCAAAAATCCAAAAGACTCATAATCGACTTACCTTAAATCTTCGCCAACTAATGAGATTCTTGGCTCTAAAGAAAGCTCTTCCCTTCCTCTTTCTTTTTCCCTTCTTGAACAACTTCAAAATCACTCTTTAAGACTAAGAAAGATCAAATCCTAGCTTAGCTTTCTTTCTCTCCTTTCTTTTCTCTCCAACGACACTCTCTCCCTCTTCTATCTTCTAATTTTCATTTCTCTCACTTCACTCTCTCCAATTCACGTTTTTGTTCTTACCCTTCACAAGACAACATTTTTCCTCTTCCCTTTTTACCCTTAATGAATACTAAAAATCCACTTTACCCTTCCTTATAAGCTTAGGTTCTTTTAACCTTAAGTCATCTTCCAAAAATGCCCTTATGCACCTTACAACATCAACACTTTAATTCCATCAATCCATGAATTAAGTCCTCCTAAACTTGACATAATAGTTAACTCCAATTAAAATGATTTATCTAACAATACTACAAATTTTATTCAAATCATGCTTACTAAAATAAATAAAAAAATTTCGAGGCCCAACAGAATTGAACAAGCAGAATTGGAGACAGACTTGATTATATTACAGTTAAGGGAGATAAATATTATCCTAGGCATGAATTAGCTCACTGCTCATAGGGCTATCATAAACTGCTATACTAAGGAGATGGTATTAGAATCTCTTAACCAGCTGAGAGCAATTTTTAGAGGAATTAGTCAAGTAGTGCCAGCTAGGTTGATATCATTTATGAGTGCATTAAGGTTGATGCAAGGTGGATGTGAGGCCTATCTGGCCCACGTCATTGATACTTGAGTTGAGCAGAATGTGCAGGACATTCCTATAGTTAGGGAATTTCTGGATGTGTTTCTCGTCGAGTTATCGGGTTTACCTCCAGATCAGGAAATGAAGTTTACGATTGACTTAGTTCCTGGTGCTGCTCCTATATCCATTCCTCCATATATGATGGCACCTAAAGAACTAAAGGAGTTGAAGGCTTGGATACAGGAGTTGTTGGAAAAGAGTTTCATTAGACCCAGTGTTTCACCTTGGGAGCTCCAGTATTATTTATAAAGAAGAAAGATGGAACCTTGAGGTTATGCATCGATTATAGGCAATTGAATTGGATGACAATGAAGAACAAGTACCCATTGCCTAGAATTGATGAATTTCTTGATCAATTGCAAGGAGTTTAGGTGTTCACTAAGTTGGACTTGAGGTCTAGATACTATCAGTTGAAGATAGCAGAGCAGAGGCTGATGTGCCAGAAAGTGTATTTAGGAGCAGGTATGGGCACTTCGAGTTCTTAGTAATGCCATTTAGGTTAACTAATGCCCCAGCATCATTTATGGCTTTGATGAATAAGGTGTTTCAGCCCTACCTAGATCGCTTTGTGATAGTGTTTATCGATGACATTTTAGAATATTCAAAGAATAGAGAAGAGCATGCTAAGCATCTAAGACTGGTTCTACAGATGATGAGGGAGAAACAATTGTATGACAAATTCAATAAGTTTGAATTTTGGCTGGATCAAGTAGTGTTTTTGGGTCATATAGTGACTAGACAAGGCATACAAGTGGATTTTATATATGACTTTGGGATTTAATGACTTATGTCATTGAAAGTTGGAGACAATTGGAGTAGAAATTGGAGTGAAATGTACTAAGTAATTAAGTGACAATAGGTAGCTTAATTAGAAGACTTGTGGATTGATTCTTTACATGATAAGTGGTAAAAAGTTACCACACCCCATTGACCAACGAAAATCTTTCTAGATGAAAGACTACCTTTAGTTTTAAATGCTCTTCACTTTTTTTTTATTCACTCTCATTCTCTTGCTAGTCTCTCATCTCTTCTATTTTCGTGGCTTCCTTCTTCTCCTCTTCACTCCCACGATTTTAGCTTACCTAATCTCCATTCACGTTACAACTTGCTCTCATCTTGCTCTCTCTTTCACTTCTCAGAAAAGACCCAACCTTATCACTTTTGGATGATGATGAACGTGGGTTTTGTGGAGAGCTAGGGCTAAGAGATTGATGAGTAATTTGAGATTGATGAGCTAGGTTACGTGGCTTAATTAAGTAAGTTATGCTTCAATCTTTATGGGTAATGTTAAATCTAACTAATTTGATGAGTAATTTGAGATTGATGATTTGATTATAGAATTTTATGTGTGTGGAACGTGGGTGGATTAATGACAAAGACATCATGTTCTAAATTGTAGGGTGTTAATGTTATTCATGAATTGTGTAGGAGATAAATCAATTATGATAATGAGATTATGAAAATGGTGTATAAAGAACTGCAGTAAAATTGATTAGTGAATGGTTGGTTTTATGCTCGATTTTTCCTTATATTAATGTGGATTGCTTTGATTGTTTAGAGATGGTTTAAAATGAGTTTAGAAATAAAGAATAGGTGTAAGGTGATGTCTGGATATGAGAAAGAATGATAAAAATGAAGAGAATGCTGAAATGAAAATGCAGAAAAAAGAAAGAAGAAATGCAGAAAATTGTGAAGGAGATGTGTGAATGATTTTTCTGTTTTGATGTTTGTGTTTTAATCTTGGGTTTTGATTTGTTTATGATTATGTTGAGTTAAATGGAAGTCAAAAATGGGGTTGAAATAAGTTAGAGATGTTGGTTTAAGAGAAAGAAAAGAAGAAGAAGAGAAGAAGAGCTGCAGTTCGGAAGGAAGAAGGAAATGCACGATTGTAACTCCGAAGCTCTAAAAAAGGGTGGACTATTTCAGACACCTTTCCTTATTTTGACCATAACTTCCTCTTCAGACCTCCAAATGACACGGAATTTGAACCATCAGACTCGAAACGCATTTTTACATATCTCCACAAAAAATTAGAACCATCTCAAACCATTTGGAGGAGATGGATTGATGAATTTGGGACGAAATTGATGAGGAGTTCTGGAATTTCATAACTGGAGTATTTTCACTAAACATGCTTCGATATTTTAGATATAAATTGTTTTGTAGTTATACAAATGGAATTATTCTTAATTGGAAATAAACTAGAGACATAGCGCTACAAATTTTATGAAGGAATCTAATTTTAATTATGTCTCTAAGAATTTCAATTTCTGGATTGAAGTTGAGTACAGGGCACTGTTATAGTTTAAGAATAGTCTGAATTATTTGGAGTGTAACTTTTGGAATACTAAACCAAATTGAATGATCTTAGTATCATCAGAAACTTTATAGGTATGAAAACAATTTTCTAGAAGAAAGTATTGCCAAATTACTTCATTTTCATTGTTAGATTGATCATGTATAGTAGACTCGAAGGTATGTTTCAGGAAAAATCTGACTTTGACCAAATGAGTTATGAATTGTGATTCTAATGGTTTTATTGAGGTATAAACCCTAAGTATAAATGATACTTATGTGAGTTTGAAAATATGAATGTTTACATGATGAGAATAATAGATCGATACTTGAGATTGTCATGAATATGCTTTGTGCATATTTCATATACATAATATGCATCAATGAATATTTTTGAAATAGTGCAAAATTATGATATATATATATATATATATATATATATGTATGTATGTATGTATGTATGTATGTATGTATGTATGTATGTATGTATGTATGTATGTATGTATTGCATCTTATAGAGGAGCAACTGGAATGTCATCATTTAGACATTTCTAGAACTTCCAGGCATTAGCTTCAGGAGCAACCTGTGAGTAACCTAAATGGTTTCACGTAATTAATTGTTTGCTTTAAAATATGTTTTGAGTGATGATATGAATGTGATTTGATTATGTTGATGCCAGACCATGAAGGTAAGAAACTTGATGCATGAATGTGATATTGAAGTGCTACTTGTATGTGAATGCGACAAAATAAGTGCTTCTTGACATGATTGTTTGAATATGAGAGATGCATTCCATACATGAATGCATGATCAAAAAATGAGAGTTGTGACCTGAGTAGCCACCGAAAATGAGCTTAAGGCTCCAAATATGATTAAGATCCAAAGGCTCATTATGTAAAATGAGCCTTGCATCCCTAACAAATAAGGGACAGTACAAAATGAGTCTGGTATTCACATTGGATACAGGACAGTTTAGGCACTCGGTCACAACAACGTAACAATTGGAAAAGGGACACATGAGCATTTCATATACATTGTTATACATATGTTGACTGATTGAAATGTATGTTATCTTACCTTTAAATGAAAAGGTGATATATGATAATTTATGCAAAAATGTAAAGCTGTGAAATATATGTTACATGTGTGATGTGTTGCATAGATTAAGTGAACCATCGATGATGGTTATTTCATTGAGTTCACAAAACTCACCAAATTGCAACGTTAATTATTCAGGAGCGAGAGAGAGGACTTTAGCTACTGAGAGATGCTACAAGAAGTATAGTCTTTTAATTTTGGGAAGAAGAAATAATGGCTCAAAGGTCGGTCAACTAGGATTGCAAAGATTAGATAGACTCTTTGTGTAATTTCCTCTTTCATATAGCATATTTTGTATTAGGATATAATGATGTACATGTATAAGTGTTTAAAAGCTACAATGTAAATACGTTCAGATTTAAGAAATGAAATAGGGAAATTTTGGTTGTAAAATATTGTGACTTTCTTTATGATGTCTCATAATAGAATAAAGAATGATGATGCCATGTTAAGTGATTGTAGTGACTGTTCTAGTGCACCATTATCATAGGTTATGTACTGGATTGTCCTCCGAGTGTTCCATTATGTACCTACAATAGTGGGGTGCTATATAAAATGTTTTGAATTTAATAAGAAAGAGTTAAAAATCTGGAAAAACATAGAAGAAATTGGCTTGAAATTTTCGAATGGTATAACCTATGATCGTGGGAAGTCCTCCACGATCATAGAAAAGGCAATAAAAGAAATGTTATCTTTTATGTGATTGATGAATCAACTAATGATAAGCTGCATTTCTTTAGTGCATTTAGACTTGATTGAAGCTTGAAATGAACCTAGTTTGATGTTAAGAAATTTGATAAAGTGTTTGATATGTTTAAGATGTTAATTAAGGTTATAACTTAAGATTGGATTGTTGATATCAATGTATTTAAATCTGGAAATTTATTAATGATATAGGAACGAAGGTGTTCTTAGGAACGCAATTGTGATCCAAAGGAATGAGTAAGGTGCATTAGGTATGAATGAATCAAAATTAGGATTTTTTGTGATTATATAATGCTATAAAAAGGATTAGTGAATGTATAATTGATGAACTTAGAATAATCAAGTTTACTTAAGGTATAAACCTAATTGCAAACAAGACATATACAAGTTATAAGGTTTAAATGTTCATTACTCGTGATTAAGGATACATACTCAGGAATAGTCAATTAAGCAGGCATTGTACATGATGCATATATATGTGTGTGCATGATTGGATATTAATATGATTAATCAACTTAGTAATATGTAAAATGCATGTATTGCCTGATTATAAAAACACAAATTTTACACCAGCATCCAGGCATTACCAGTTCGTCAAGGTAATAGCTAATCTAAAGTGTACTGTAAGTCAACCTAGATATTTTCTCACTAGGATTGAAATGTTTCTGCTTAAATTTTAGCTATTGAACTGTTATTGATGTGATTAAGATAATTCCAAACATTTATGGTCTAAGGAGTTTGATAATTGAGATTGTATTGGAAGTGTTTCGTAATTGAATTTTAATCGGGAAAAAGATGTGTACTCAACAAAATGTTGAATGCCAGACTTAGATTCGATGAATATGTGAAAATGACTATGTGTAATAAATGAAAGTGATTGATTACATATAATGATAAATGATGCATTTCATTACATTGATATGCATGATCAGATAGAGTTGTGACTAGAGTGGCCAGTGAAAAAGAGTTTAAAATTCAAAAATTTACATAAAGAGCCACAGGCTTAGTATTTAATGAGCCCAGTATCCACAATAGGTACAGGATATTTATTAATGAGCCCGATATCCACAATGGATACAGGACAGTCAAAAGGCACTCAGTCACAACAAATAACAATGAAATTTGAGTCACATGTGCATTTGCATATATAATTTGATATGTATAATATGAATGATTGAAATGAATTATTTGGACTCTGCCAAAATGAAAATGCAAGATAATGTACACAAATTGTATTTGTTAAAGCATGATGAAACGTGAAGTGATATTTTATATTTGATGATATGATTTATCCGTAAATTGGATTGTGAATTGTTTTTGTGTTTGATATGAGTGAGCACATCAAGGATGGTTCACTTACTGAGTTTGCAAAACTCATCGAAATTACAATTATTGATTTTTAGGTATGAGGAAGACTTCGCTTTTGAGGCAAACTAGTAGAAGTCTAGTTCTATCAAATTTTGGAAGTCAAGAATGGCTCAAATGTCTGATTAGTTGATACTAAGTAGTTTAGATAGAGTACTTTTGTTTAGTTCTCATTTCATGTAGAACATGTCGTAATGAATAGTAAAATATCATATGTTTGTGATACTATATGATTGGATTATGTAGTGAAATGCTACAGTGGAAATTATGTTTTATAAATGGAAATAAGGAGTTGATCTTTTGATTAATTATGTTCTGTATGATGTCATATAAGTGAATGTGATTGCTCTAACATGCCGCTTTCATAGGGTATGTTTTTGAATATCCTCCGGATGTTTGGGCATGTGTCCTATGGAGATGGGATGTTACAAATTGTCTACTTTATAAGTGTCAAAACTCTTACTAAACCTGGGATGGAATTATCCAATTTTACAACTTGACAACCTTATGATGATTGGTTAGAAATCATTGATTGGTGTAGTCCAATGTAACATGGATGTGAAAGGGACAATTGGGTCTTTAAATCTCGTTAAACTAAATGGAATATAGTATATGATATGAGTTAACAAAAGAAAAAAAATACCAAACAATCCAAGAGAAAAGAGATATTTGTTAATGATCTTATTGGAAAAATAAAGATGGCTCTACTTCTGTACAAAGATATACACAAATGTAGCTCCCTCAAGAGTACCAATTAGAATATCTTATAATTACTCAGCCTTAGGAGTAAAAACATCAATTATATTATTTCCTTATGATATTAAAATGGTTGCTTTTAGTTTAGATCGATTGAAGAGTTAAATTATTATAGCTCTTCGTGTACTGAGTAAAATTTATATCCCTTTGAGGTAATAAATTCATTTTCATTTTTTAAAAATCCTACTTTTTCCATCTATGTTTACCAATATAGATAAAACATGATCCCATGTTTCTAACCTATATTGGGAGTAATTGTTATAAAAAAATTTTAAATAGATGAGTTAAGTAATATGGGAGCCAACATAACACCATGGTTGATCCCAATTGGTCAGAATTTATAGGATTTTGTGTTTAAGAGAAAAGGAGGAAAAAAGAGATTTCAAAAAATGGGTTGGAAACACCAAAAAAGCAATTATAAGCTATAAAAGGACAAGGGTTTTAAAATAAAACAATATTGGACAAAATAGGAATATTTATTAGGAACATTAAAGATTCAAGCCATGAAAACTTAACCTTATTTCTTATATTCTTTTTTTTCTATTGTGAGTTTTTTTCTTTATTATGAACAAATGGGGATCTAGAGCTAGGTGAGATGAACCCTAAAATTATTGCTTTGAATTGATTTACTTAATTTAATGAAATATTCTAGTTTCTTTAAGAATTGTTTGTGTTTATTTATTATGTTGAATTGAAGTAACAAAAACAAAATGATCAATTTTGGATTCATATATAGATTTGAAGTGGTAAATAGGAAAGATCTCATATATATATATATATATATCTGTGTGTGTGTGTGTGTGTGTGTGTGTGTGTGTGTGTGTGTGTGTGTGTACTTATACTTAGATCAAAGTAGAAATAATGAGGGCTGAATGGAATCCTATAGATAGGACCTTGTGATCCTTCTGAGTTACAATGAAATCTATCGTGTGAATTCATAAAACAAAGTAATATGCTCTTAGTAGGGTTTGATTTGAGAGAACTCATCAACATACTTAAGAATAAGGATTGTATGTCTTGACAAAAAGTATACTTTCAAATTTGGATTTTCGATTAGTCTAAAAAGCTTGGGTTAATCATTAAATCAAAATAAATTCAAGAATAGAAAAGTTGTAATGGGCTTTTATCTATATGTTGTTTATTGGATTGTTTTTATTCTAATTATCACTTTGATTTGGTGATTTTAAATTGTTGTTTTATTTTATTTTATTATAGATAAATCAATTATTTTATTATATTAGATAATAAAAAAATATTTGGTACTGCTAATTACAATCTTGGTGGTCTTAACACTTTATTCACTAATCTATATTATAAAAAACCATAAGTGCACTTACCTAGTGATTTTTTTTACTATTTTTTTTATGTTTTTTAATAACACCATTTTTAAGGACTAAAATATTAGTATAGGTTTAATTTTTATTAGTCTAATAATCTTTTATTTATTTATTTATTTTATCTTAGTAAGTTTTTTCTTAATCTTACGATTGTGGCTGAATTTTAGGTTTATGTTCTTTGATGCATAAGTAGGAGTATTCCTAGAGTAGCACTCGAGTCAGATTTAGGAATCAAACTAACATTACTTTAAAATTTGAGAGAAAGAAACCTAAGAGGTTGAATGTAACTACTAGACACAACGGTAGATCAAAGAGGAAATTACACATGTTAGATCATCATTCACAAAAACTAAACCCAATATTAAGCGGCCATAAGTGGAGGCTAACAACTTGGAGATTAATCCTAATATGGTCCATATGGTTTAATAGTTTGTACAATTTGATTGGTTATGAATGAAAATCCTAACACATATATTGCAAATGTTTTGGAAATATACAACACATTCAAGCTTAATAAAGTTCTAAAGGATGCCATTCAACTGACATTGATCCCCTTCATATTAAGGGACCGAGCTAAATTATAGTTGAATTCAGTACCTTCAAGATCCATCGCCACATGGAATGATTTGGCTATAAAGTTTTAGCTAAATACTTTCCTCTGACACGAATGGCAAAGCTCTTTTTCTTCTAACATCTAGAGAGTAAGACATAAGTGAAACTTGAAAAAGATTAAAGAAATTTATGAGAAAGTTCACACAACACATTCTTGACTTTAGTTTACAAATGTAAACATTTCATAGTGGATTGAACTACCAAACTAAGCAGCTAATAGATACATCTTCTAATGGAACCACCATTTTCAAAAATCTTGAAGAATTGTAAGAATTAATTACAAGCATTGCAATGAACAACTATTAGTCAGGGAATCTGATACCAAAGCTGAAGACAGGTAGTATAGATGTGTAGCAATTGGTGTTATACCACTTTCTCAGAGAATCACTATAAAAGAATCAAAAATAATTTTCCAAAATCTTGTTAATAATTTAATCTGAGAACTTTAAATTAATACCTTATAATTTGAATGTCTCTTACCAAAATAAACTTTAAAAGAGTTGATCCTTATCATTTAAAATAAATTTTGGCATTCCACGAAGTTTGAAAATGTGATCAATGACCACTTATGCTATCTCTGGTTCAGGGTATGGATATTTGATAGCGGCAAAGTAAAAATACTCGATAATATTATCAACCACCATGAAGACCATATGCTTACCTCTAGATGGGGATAATCCTTCAATAAAATCTATGCTAATTTCTTTCCATCATTTATTATTGGTTGTTATAGAAATCTTGGATAGCTTACATTATTACGCTTGTTCCTTAAATAGTTTGCATTATTACGCTTGTTCCTTTAGAGTATCAAACACTTTCTGGCATAATTCCTTACATCCTAAGTCAAGTTCCTTTAGTAGAACATGTTTTTCACCCTTTTCATCCATTTTCATCTTCTATTAGACTATTTCTTTAGTAGCTATGTTAAAGGCTTAGCTGAAATACTGTAGTGTTTGATAAATCTCCTATAATAACATGTCAATCCCATAAATCCTATCAATTCTTTAAATAACTTAGGTGTAAGTTAATTTTGTATAGTGTATATCTTCTTTGAGTCTATAGATACATTAAAAGCTAAAATTGAATGGCTCAAATAATCTATTTGTCTTGCCCCAAAGATAATTTGCTCCCTTTAATAAATTGTTGGCGATTATGCAGTGTCAACATGATCTCTTAAAGGTGGTTTAAGTGTTGTTTAAAGAATTATAGTAAACCAAAATATTATCGAAGAAGATCAAAATGAACTTTCAGAGATGGGATCTGAATTCTTTATTTATGAAACTTTTGAATGTAGAAGGTACATTAGTTATCCTAAAGGATATAACCAAGAATTTAAAGTTTCCTTCATTTATCCTAAAAGTTATCTTTGAACTCCATATATTCAAATTCGAAGATAAATGAACTGTAAGTTCAACTTAGAATACCATCTTAAACTATAAAGTTCATCGAGTAATTCATTAATTAGGAATATAGGGAATTTATCTTTGATAGTGTCTTTTTTGAGCTATATATATAATCCTGCATATTCTTTATGAGTTATCCTTCTTTTTGACTAACACCACACATAAAACATCCCTGTACTATGTCTAATAAATCCTTGCCACATTAGTTCTTGCACAACTCTCTTTGTGACATCTTTTTTCCTCCATAATACTTACAGGGCTAAATGCTAATAGTTTCCCCTTTTTTATCCTAATTTGTTGATCGTGAGTTTCTTTTAGGTGGGAACTAGATGATCTTTTTAAATACACTCCAAAATTATGTTAAAAATCCATTTAGTCCAACCATTATGCTTGGTCAATGTCCCAAATATATTTGTTGCATGTGGCATTTGATAGGATGTGAAAGTTGGAGCATATATAAGCCCCCATATTTGGAGTTCTTAAGGATTTTATTGAAGTCCTTTCTAAAAATCACCTTTGTGTTCTTTTATGGATTTCCAATTAGTTTTAACACTTTTTCTTACCACTTGAATCTCATTTTGGAAGTTCTAATCAGTGTCACCAACCATTACACTCCCAAAACCATACCACAACACCTTAGATTGATAACCAACGCATCAATTGTGAACCTCAAGCCTTATATGCTCTATATGAATCATTTATAAGACTAATGGTAGTCCAATATCAAGCCTCCTCCAACTATAATATGAGAAGGTAATTCTTCCTCAATCTCCCTATATCCTTTTCTAATGATTGATGTATCTAAGAAATTATAAGTTCTCCCATTATTAATTAAGATGTATAGAGATCTCTTTTGATGCATTCCTGTAACCCTTATCTATTTATGCTCCTCTTTGTCATTTAATCCCATCATAACTTGAAGTGATATATTAGGTATTAGATGCTCCTCATTCTCCTCTAGTTCTTAATCCTCAATTCATATGTTTGTACCCTTTTCTCCTTTTATCATAAACAATCAAAACTACTTCTTCTTACAATTGTGCCCCAATGCATAATAGTCATCATACTAGAAGCACAACCTCTTTGCCCTTCTCTCATCAAAATATTCAATGTTCCCAATCCTTTTTCCCTTGTGATTCTTGAGGTAATTGCCTCTGTTAATATTTCCTAAGATATTATAAATGGCTAAGATTTCCATTGTTTGTCTTAGTTTTTGTGGTTATTGTGGTGATTCCTTTATTGATCATTGTTCCACTTCCTTATCTTAAGTTATGGAACTGCCTAGTCCCTTCCTTGTTATGGTGCAATTGATTACTAGTCGCTTCTTGTTTCCTTGTAAGAATATATGCCTATTGGAGGCTTTAATGATAAAGTAATCTTACCATAAGCTCTAACTTTATCTTATGGCTATTAAGGAAGAATCTTATTGAGTAATTTTCTAAAAGTGAGTGTTTATTGGAATTTTTATCAATTTGGGCAAAATACTCCAACACTGAACCTTCTTATTTTAATTATTTCAAGTATCCACGAGGTCTTCAATAGTCTCTTCACTAAATTATTGGCTAAGAGTGGTTACAAACTCTTTCCATTCTAATGGTCCCTATTGAGTTCTATTTTTTTAGTTCAATGGATACTACTCTTAGGCTTACCTTTCAAAATAAATTCTCACTCTTAAATTATCAAGGTTGTGAGAAAGAGTTCAAAGAATCACTCTCTGACTCTAACCCTACCGAATACAAAAAATCAATCTTACTGAACTTCACTGGTATAGTATAGCCTTCATTATCCAAGTACATTAAACAATGGAACTAATATCCTACTTCCTTGTTAACAATTATTCGTTATTCCTTCCAAATTTCTATAGAAACTAATAGAACATTGTCTTTAAGGAATCTAATTTTTTCCTACCTATATTGTTCAAGTTTGATTTTCATCAAAAACATTTTATTCCTGGTTTAAGCTTCACAAATATTGATCATATGTTCCTAGATTTTTTATAGCTTTACCATGATTATCTGTCAAGGTTCATATGCTCTAATACCAAAATGTTATGTAAAAATATAATGAAGAAAGAGATAAAAAGTTCACAAGTGTTTTGATAGAAGTTTATAGAGAGAGAGAGTACGTAAAAATATAATGAAGAAAGAGATAAAAAGTTCACAAGTGTTTTGATAGAAGTTTATAGAGAGAGAGAGTTCAAAGAATTAGTAAGAGAGAGATAAAACATATCATTTTCGTTATCTATATGATACAAACATTAAAATGGCCATAAGAGGGATACTCACTGCCACTGAGTATAAGACATGTGTAATAAGTTTGTTACATCAACAGCGAAATAATATGAAAGAGACTTCAACAACTAACAACTATGTTGATCTATAAGATAACTTACAAATATTCCTTGAATATCGGGAGCAGTAGTGTTTAAGATTCGTTTTTTATAATAAAAAATGAGCATCTTTTGTGCACAATGCATTTAGATTTAGACAACTACTATCGTTTTATTTTTTTAATTCTTTGTTCTTCTGTTCATTTTCCTATAATAGCACAACCCCAAAATCGTGAAATTCAAGATAGATGTCGTATGAAGGCAAACACACTTATAATTATAGAGAAGAAGAATACACCAAGGTAAAGGGAATATATAATGCATTGGACCAGAAGGTATAACCATATTATTCATCATAAATTCATAATATGGAACATGTAAAAGAAAATTAAATTTGCCTAACACTTGATAACTATCCCAAAGAAGGATTGAATATTTGGTAATATCAACAATCAATTAATTTTTCTTAGAAATTAAAAGAGCATTAAATTACAAGGCCAAAGCCACGAGTACATATCACAAAAGAAACAACTTGTTCTAGCATAAAAGTCACAAGCTATTTTAGGCAACAAAAGCACTATTTTAACATCTGTAATTTAGATATCAAGTTAGTGAAACTACATTTTGAACTAGAAATGAAATCACAGAACAGTTTCTAAGCCTTTAGAAGCAATAACAGTCTACCAAAAAATTAATTTTTAGTGTAGTTTTTATTTCCTTTTTAATAATAACAAAACTTGATAACGTTAAATAACATTTAATTATAGAAATAATAAAGATTAAGATTAAAAGAAAAGAATTTAAAACTTATTGACCTATAAGGAAGATGAACAAAATGCAATAGACACCGGGAAGTTTATTTGATGCCACTATTATTTTCAATTTTCTATTTTAGTTTTTAAAATTAGTAAAGAAGCATGCTTGATTAAGATTTTTTATTTTCTAAATATTTTGCTTCTTCGTGTTACCATAATCTATAAAAATAAAATAAAAAACAGTTGTTTGATTTTTTATATTGGTTTTTATCATAAACTAATTTCGTTATTAGTTAGACGTGTTTTATTAAATTACGTACTATTGTATAATTATAATAATATATGACCATTATAATTTAATAATCCAAAAAAAATTTTAAATTTATCTATAGAAATATATATATAATAAAATAAAATATACAGGTTCTAAAAATTATTATTTATTAATATTTCTAAAATATTGGATATTTTATTTTAAATAATAAATCTATATTTTTATAAACGAATATCATTTTGTTTGTAATTCTGTGTTTATTTATTCTTTTACATTAATATTAATTATAATAATAAGTAAAAGTTTGTTTTTATTGATTAATTTATTACTATAATAAAAGTTTTGATTGTTATAAGTATTTATATCAAATAAATTTTTAATAATATATCATATTTATTATTATATAAAATTAATATAATAAATTATATTATTAAAAATACATAATTTATTTGAGGATTATAAATTATTTTTATTTTTAATTAAAAATTGGTGCTTATTAATGAATTTTTAATCAATAATTAAATAATTTTTGTTTAGAAAAATAAAATTTTCAAAAGAAAGCTTAAAACTACAATTGAATAAACAAAAAGATATCAAAACGAAGGCGGAATTGGGTTCAAGCCGAAAGCGAAAAGGCATGTTGATATAATCCAAACGGCTTGTTGATATAATCCAAAAATTCTTAATTCCGTCATAAATGAACCAAAAAATGCAAAATGAAAGAACAATGAATTTTGGGGCTTAAGTATGAGAGAAGAAAATGTTGGAAACTGACCGTGATTGAATGACTTGACAAACACGAATTATATGAAATCGTATATAATTCAAAATTTCTGTTGAAATCTTTTCAAAAAAATTTCAATATGTCAACCATGAGTTGTTCATGCGTCCAACCTCTAACATTATCCATAGAGTGGTAAAAAGACATTCAACTCTTTGAGAAGAAATTAGCAGAAGTGCTAGCTCCTGAATGCTTATTCCTATAAATAAAAAAAGCATTAGAGTTCTAATTTTTATTAAAATAAAATAATTTAATTATAATTAAAATCAAACTCTAATTATAATTTAATTCATTTTAATGAAATCAAATATCTCATATTTGATTCATGTTTCTTAAACTTTACAATTAAGTATAACTTAATTAAAATTGATTTTTTTCTTTTAAACTGCTCTGTATGTGTGACCTATTAGGTTCCAAATATATTGTCAATGATTATAAATTATAATTATAATTCATAATTAGAATTAGATAAATTAAAACCTCTTTTAATTAATATTGAATTGTCCAGTTAAAAAATTTATATCATATGTCAAGATTGACGTTTAGCAATATATCATGACCACTTAAATATTAGGAATATTAAAGTGCTTTGTCTTAACCTGTCCATGTATGGTTAAGATATATAATTTAATCATTTTTTCATCCACTGCTTTAATTGGACAGAGTATAGATATAATATCTACTCTTTTGAATCTAATTATTGCTAATTAGTAATTGATTTATAATTACTATTCGAAAAGTTTCAAATGTTAATTCATTCTAGCCATAGAATTCCTTAGACTATTACTGATTAAAAATAGTAGAACATTCTCTCTAATTACTTTATAGTTGTTGGCCCTGGATTTTAGTTCTTATTTTGTGATGACAAGGCACTAAAAATTAGGATATTTTTAAAATAAAAATAATTATATATAAAATTAATATCAAAATAAACGAATTTATTTCCTTGGTGGGAGCAAAAACAAATACACAAACAATTAAAATAAAATAGCCTAAAATAAATTTGACATGAAAAATAAATTAGACTGGGCGTTAAATGAATAATTATCAAATGAATTAACATATGAAAAACAAAATACAGAAGAAGAAAAGTCACCAGCATGAGTTTTCATTTCTCACGCCCGTAAGACAGGGTAGTCGCGATCGTGCTGAGGTATGATCGCGACTTTCAGTGAGCAGTCACGGATAAAGAAGTTCATCACGATCGTGCTTAAGCACGATCGCGACTTTCCAATCACACATACCAACTTCAAATCATCATAACTTTCTACTATGAAGTCTAAAAATTACAAACTTTATGTTATTAGAAAGCTAAGAGAAAGATCTATAACTTTTATGAAAACAATTTTATCAAATTCTGCCTAGATCAATCCAATTTATTCCTTAAAGTTCAGAATACCATTTATTCCCTTTTTCCTCTTTTCTATCTACCATCTGTCAATAATA
>JANQBM010000008.1:38857964-38876694 GCA_025594535.1 Erythroxylum domingense
ATAATTAAAGCCTAATCACAATAAAAATAATAAAATAAAACCCAACATATAGTAAAAGAAATTCGGGGTCCAACATATTCTATTTGGGATTCTCATAATAGGATCAACTCAGTGAGCTTATTGTTTAATAAGCACTCACATGTTTTTTGAAGTATCTCTACACTTTAATTTATAAGATCATCATAAGAAAAATAAAACCATAACATGTGTTATTTTTATTCTTTCATGAACATCCTGTCTTGATGAAATTACAACTAGAAACAACGTCGGAATAATACATAAATGCAAATTGAATCTCATAATTATAATCTCACCATAATTTAAATTACATAGTAATTATTTGAAGGATTTTACCTTCAGTATTAAAACATGAAATATAGTTAATATAATGCATAAAGATAAACAAGGCCTTTATTAATTAAAATAATAATTTCATACCTAAAATTGTAACTAACCGATTAGTTACAAAGGCATAAATTAAAAATATCCCACTTCCACTAAAGCCAATCAGCTACATATCTAATGCCATATCTATCCATATGTTGATCATGTCTCTTCTTAGATAATGACTTAGTAAGAATATTTACAAGATTCTCTTTAGTGGGAACTCGCTTCAATGTTATATCTTTATGATCCACTATCTACCTAATAAAATGAAACTTCTTGAGTACATGTTTAGAACGTTGATGAGATTTAGTTCCTTTGCCTGTGTAATGGTGTCATTGTTGTTATAGTATAATACTATAGGCTCAACAATGTTAGGAACCACTCCAAGTTCAATGATAACCTTCTTGATCAAAATTGCTTCCTTTGCCTCCTCTAACATTGAAATTTACTCTACCTTAGTTGTAGAATCTACAATGGTTGGTTGTTTAGAACTCTTCCAACTTACGACACCACCATTTAGAGTGAAGATTTACTCTGACTATGATCCACTATCATCTAGATCTGACTAAAAACTAGCATCTAAATACCCCTGAACTATTAGTTTAGCTCCTCCATAGACCAAAAAATGTCTTTAGTTCTTTTTAAGTACTTTAAGATGCTTTAACAGCTCTCTAGTAACCATCACTAGGATTGGCTTAAAACTTGCTTGTTATGCTCGAAGCATAAAAGACATTTGGTCTAGTACATAACATTGCATATATGATTGATCTAATTATCTAAGCATATGAAGCACAATTCATTTTATCTCTCTCTTCTTATGTCTTGGATACTCTATGAGAGAGAAATTCCATACGATATGGGTAAAATTTCCTCTTGGAATTCTCCATGCTAAACCTCTTTAGAATTTTGTATATGTACATGGATTAAGATAAGCCAACCAACCTCTTTGATATATCTCTATCAATCTTTATTCCCAGAATAAAGGTTGCTTCTCTCATATTCTTCATAGAGAAGTTCTTAGTTAACCAATTCTTTACATACTAGAGCACTGGTATGTCATTTCCAATCAGTAGTGTATCATCTATATATAACACTAGGAAGATGATTGCATTCCTGCTAACCTTCTTATAGACATAAGGTTCATCAACATTTTATATAAAATTAAACTCTTTGATTGTGTCATCAAAATGGATGTTCCAACTTTGTGATGCTTGCTTAAGCCCATAAATAGACTTTTGCAACTTGAATACTTGATTAGAAAATCTTGTGGATTTAAAACCCTTAAGTTGTGTCATATACACATCCCAAGGAAATTCCTATTGAGAAATGATATTTTGACATCCATCTTTTAGACTTCATAATCATGATATTCGATTATAGCCAATAAGATCCTTATGAATTTAAACATAACTACTAGCGAAAAGATTTCATCAAAATCAATTCCTTGTTTTTGTTTGTAACCTTTAGCTACTAACCTTTCTTTGTATATATGAACATTAACATCCACATCAAATTTGCTCTTAAAAGCCCACTTATATCCAACAGGTACATTACCATCAGGTGCTTCCACCAAAGTCCATACTTGGTTAGTGTATATGGATTCTATTTCAAATCTTATGGTTTAGTGTCATTTTAAAGAATCAATTTTAGGCATTGCTTCTTTAAAAGTAGTAGGCTTATCATCTACAAACAATACATTATCCTTCCCCTTTTTAATATGTAGATCTATTCTAGTAGGGAAACAACATATCTTCCTAGTATGTCACTAACTATATGTCTCTTGAACTCTCGATTGTATATTATATATATCAACATAAGGTTCCCATCTGGAAGTGAATTTGTGGTTTTTGAACTTCTTTAAGTTCTACCTCACTCCCACTACTTTTCTTGAGAATAAATCATCTTTCTAGGAATGTAGCATGTTTTGATATAAAAATCTTTTGCTTAAGAGGATGGTAAAATTGATATTCGATACTCTCTTTTAGATACCCATAATTTACATTTATTTTATTTAACTTGAAGCTTATTAGATATTACATGCTTCACATAAGCATTACATTCCCAAATCTTTACTTGTAACAATATTGGTCTACTACTAGCCTATATCTCATATGGTGTCTTGTTAATCAATTTGGATGGAGCATTATTTAGAATGTAAGCAGTAGTTTCAAGGGCATATCCCTAAAACGGGACAATGACTACATGACTTATCATGGAATATACTATATCTAATAAAGTATGATTTCTCCTTTTAAATACTCCATTTATATTATGGATTTTTAGGAGGAGTCTATTATGAAAGAATCCCATTTTCTTTTCAATAACTAAGAAACTTGTGTTCTAAGTATTCACCACCTCAATTTGATTTAAATGTCTTAATACTTTTAATAGTTTATTTCTCAACCTCAAGTATAAATTCTTTGAACGTTTCAAATGATACAAACTAATTTTGTTTCATTAAGTACACAAAATCATATCTAGAATGATCATTTGTGAATTTAATGAAACATGAGAATCTACCTCAAGCAAAAGTAGGCAAAGGGCCACATACATTTGAATTTATACACTCTAGTAACTCACTGGCATGTTCTCCTTTTCTATTAAAAGGTAGTTTGTTCATCTTTCTTAACAAACAAAATTTACAAATTTCAAATGATTCATAATCAAAAGGATCCAAATATCTTCTTTATGTTACTCTGTGATTTTAGTTTTGTTGATATGTCCTAACCTATAATGTCATAAATAAGATGGATTTAGTCATTTAACTTTCTTTTCTTGCTATTTATATTAAGGATTGGTCTTTTAAGATCTAATTCTACAAACCATTTGTAAGTAATTCAAATATATAATAAACATCATCTTTGTAAAAGGAACAACTCTTATAATAATAAAAGACAAATCCATTCAAATCTAAATAAGAAATAAAAATGATGTTTCTAGTAAAAATTAGAGCATAATAATAATTATTTAGTTCTAGTTTAAGGCCAGAAGGCATAGTAATACTATAAGTTCCTATAGCTAATACAACAACTTCGACTTCATTGCCGACTTATAGGTCTACTTCGTCTTTCCTAGAAAATCTACTTTTTGTTAACGTCTACATATTATTACAAATAAGAGAACCATCTCCAGTATCTAATGCCCAAGAATATGGAATATAAGTAGAAACATTGTTCTCAATAATAAACATACTTAAAGAAACAAGTAAGTAAGATAAGTTGGGTAGTTCCTCTTCCAATGTCCTTCAACTACACAGCGAAAATATGTTCCCTTATCATTACTCTTCTTCTTTACACCACCTTTTTCCTTTGCTATTTTAGTAGAAGCCTTCTATTTCTTGTTATTATTCTTCTCAGAGCCCTTTTTTTCTTGCTTTCAGAATAATCCAAAACAAGAACAAAATTCAGTTCCTTCTTAAGGCATCCCTTTTGCAATCTTAAGCATATTCAATAATTCAGGCCATGACACACCCTTTTGATTCGTATGAAAGTCCATAAAAACTATGAAAAGCTCGAGCAAAAAGACTACAACACCATATCAATGCTCCTTATGTCCATAACATACCTAATTGGCAAATTTTCTCAATATAACCAATCATTTTCATTACGTGTAGCTCCACTAAAGATCCTTCTACCATCTTACATGTAAATAATGCTTTGGAGAACTGATACCTCTCCACCCTACTTTGTGCACCAAATAATGCCTTGAGATGTAAAATTATATTAGGAGTATCTACATTCTCATGCTGTGTTTGAAGCTTCAAAGACATACTAGCTAACATCACGCATGGAGCTTGTTCAATGTCATCAATATAACACTGATATCTCTCTCAAAACTCATCATTCACATTTGAACTAGGCTTTGGTGAAACAACATTATCAAGAACATACAACTTCTTTTCTTGCCTAAGAACAATTCTCAAGTTGCAAAACTAGTTTTAAAAATTGGGTCCAGTTAGCTTATTAGCATCCATGATGGTCCTTTGTGCCAAATTGATACTCATCTTCTTTTGGCAGTCAAAAGATATAAAAGAGAAAGCATTATTTTATACCATAAAATCAAATAAAATAAGGAATTTAATAAATATTTGATTACTCTCACTATTTTATTCAACATAATAACGCTCACTATTAAATCAAGAAATTATTACCCATTTAAAATAATTGATCTTAAGTTTGCTTAACAAACCAACTAAATTTAAATCAGGCAAATAATAACTTTATCAATCAAATATTATGTGCTTTGTAGATTTGTTAGGTGACAACTCTTTGCGAAAATATATCTTATATATTATTCTAAACTAACTCTATAAATTCATTTAATCATAAGTTTGTTTATCCAAATTATACAAATTTAGTTTAGTAGGTCCTATTAATTTAAAATAAAACATATTTGAGTTAAAGGGGTCTTGAGTTTGCTCAATAAGCCTTCTAATAAACAAAACTATGATTTTATTCTTAAATAACGAAAGGTAAATATCATGTTCTTAACGTGTACTTAATATTTAATTGAAAATTTTGAAATTTTTAAAAAATTGTCTCATCACAATAATATAGTCTCATTATATTAATAATTTCTAACATAATGTAATTATGAAAGAAATCCTTAAAAACTTTTGCTTGATTCTAATTATTGATTTGACAACGAATTTAATTTAATAAATTAGCTTCTTAAAAAATTAAAACTAAATTAGGAAATATTCCTAATAATGATAATCCTTTCCAATTTTATCTCAATTAAATTAATTTAATTAAAATTAAGGATGAAAATATAAAAATAAAAATAAAAAAGGTGTGGGGACTACCTGGCTTGTGTATAGTATATGTTAGAGCATTTTCTATAAGGAGTGTCAATGTCGCACGTGCCAGTAGTGTTTGTCCTTTAGATGCTAATCCATGCAACCCATTATTTTCTCCAAATTAGGGTATTTTGCTTTTGCCTCCACCTTCTCTTGCTTTTATCCTGCATGGCCTCCACCTATTGATTTTCTATTTCAATGTTAGTGCTACCTCTTTCCCATCCCTAGGCCTCATCTATTGGAGTTCCTACAACGCCTCCATGTTACTTTAGTTATGGGTGAATTATCTCCCTTCTCTACTGGGCAAATGTCGTCCTTGCTAATGGCAACAATCGCAATATAATGGATTATTATTATAAATATATAAAAATTATATAAATAACAAATATAAATGAAAAAATTTCATTAGTAATTTTTCCAAATTCATTTAACCAAAATAGATGAAATAAAAAATAAATAAATGAACTGCTTTTTTACTTTTTTTTTACGGAGGGCGATTCACCAGCAATGATGCAAGCCATTAGTGATACTCCATTAACACAATCATAGGCACCCATAATTAAAAATGCATGAACAAATTAAAACCTAATTTAGAGCTAGGGTGATATGTATATTTGGTTTTCCATAACAAAAAACAACTAGAAGCTTAAAAAAAAGGGAAATGCATGATATGATTTTTCTTATTTTTCAAACCATTCAATGTAGAAGCACAAAAAAAAAACAATTCAGGTCCTAGAAAGCAATACCATAGAACAAATTCTAATTTGTACATGCAATTTTCAGATTTTTAGAACTAGAGAACAAAGAAAGGAGACACAACGTAAAAAGTGTCTAGAAGATAAATTCGAAAATTAATTAAATCATATACCCTAATTCAATAAAACAAGATTTCCAACCTTATTTTTTATCAAATTAATCAAAATAAAACAATTAATTCAAGTTAAACAATTAAAGGAGAATTTGATGCCAATGTTGAGAAACTAACCATGATCAAATTATGAGCACAAAAAAAAAATTTCATTTTTGATTAGATCATAATAATTGGATAACTTGAAAAATAAAAATAAAACAATATGAAACGATACCTGATTCAAAATTTTAGCTTCGATTGGATCATAATAATTTTTAAAAAATTGAAGTAATTTTCATTAACTATAGTTAAGTTATTTACAACATTACAATGAGTTCACCCCGTAGGGAAAAACTAAAAAACAACATTACAATAGACTAACTCAAAATATATAATACAAACAAATCAAACACAGTAACTGTAACACCCCAATCCTATGGGGCATATTTCTGAATATACTGTCTGTATTTGAGAACATACTCTATGAAGGTGGCGTACTAGGACAATAAGTCAAACCCATTGCACAAATTTTTCACGCAGCACACGTGTTTTTAGAAAACAAAGAATCATTCTCGACCTATTTTATTCAAAAACGCTTTCAGTCTCAAGTGTTACAACAATCAACACATCAGCATATATTCCAATAATCAACTGGGCACAATACAAAACATTTCCAGTCATACAGTTATTAAACTTTTCAATTTGTATAAATGTTGTACAATATTTGCAGAATACAATTTTAAAATACAAAGAAAGACTATAGACATATGCAAGTACAACTGATCCCGACCTCTAACTCTTATCAGCATACAGTAGTTAGACTCCAGTTGGTCTAACTGGGTAACTCTTCTGAGCCTGAACAAATATTACAATTTTGGGGTGAGTTTTGTAAACTTAGTGAGTGAACCATCATCGATGTACTCACCCATGTCAGGACACTAATATTACAAGCAATAACCAAATTCACATGCATATCATGTTATTTAGAATCAGTTCTCATTTACCACATCTTCTAATTGTGTATACCAACTCACAATATATACATATTTCAATAAACACATTATGAATACAAACGTTCCATACAATCATTTCAGGATAATCTAATCATTCATCTCATCAACATGTATACAAATGTTGCACATCATTGTGCCAACATAATTCAATAACTTTTCACAACTATTCACGTGTATGATACATGTAAAGATATATATATGCAATGCATATGAGACTCCACTTTCATTTTTATTTTGATGTGATTGAGTGCCTATTAATTATCCCATATCCCTTGTGGATACCGGGCTTATTTCAAGTATTAACCCATATCCCTTGTGGATATCGAGCTTATTTCAAGCACTAACCCATATCCTTTGTGGATACCGGGTTTATTTTAGGTACTGACTCATATCCCTTGTAGATATCGGACTTATTTTAGGCTGGTCATTCTGATCACAATTCCTTTATCTGAACATGTATATCAATGTCATGAAATACATCATCTCACATAATGTATAGCCATATATTACAATCATCGGATCAAAGTCCGGCATTCAACATTCAGTTAAGCATCACTCATTCCATTCACATTCACATTTATCATTAGACCTTGGTCCAGCATTCAACAAGAATATTAAGTTTCACTTATTTAATCAAATTCACATACAATGAGCACTTCCAATACAGTCCCGAATAATGATCTCTTCGGATAATCAATGTTCGAAATTATCACAATCATACCAGTAATAGTTTGAAATGTAAAAATTAAACAAGTGAAATACATCTAAGTTAACTCACTACATATATAACTCAAACAAAAAAGAACATATAATTGAGTTGACACATCTAGGTTAACTCACAGTATACTCCAGGTGAGCTATTGCCTTGATGGTCTGGCAGTGTCTGGATGTTGTTGGTCAGCATGTGCTTTTATATCATACAACACCCATAATCCACTTATTACTAAGTTGATCAATCATTTCATTGTTTAACCATGCACATGTATATGTATCATTTTCAATGCATGCTCAATTGACTATCCCAGGTATTTATCCCTAATCACATCTTTTGACCATTAATATCATCATTTGTGTATGTTAAGCTTACTCTTAGGTTCATAGATCAAAGAACTTAGTTAATCTAATATCATCAATTATATGTCTATCACATATTTAATCACTTTATCCATCATCCACTAAGTTCAATTCAAGCTTCATTCTAGTCTAAATGCATCATAGGAAAGAACCTAACCATTTCTCGTGTCAAACCACATATGAAAGAAGTATATTTCACTTGATAACCATTCCTAATTTCCAGCTTTTCCAACTCTGTTTTTAGGTCAATTTTGTATGACCAATTTTTCCTAGAAACTGAGATATTTAGGCAACACCTTCTTCTAAACAAATGTTTCTCTATGTCTTAAGTTTTTAACAACATCAAGTTCATGCAGTTTGGCTTAGTATTTTGCGAATTATACCCATAATACTACAGACTATTCTCAAACAACGACAACACCTTGTACTCAACTTCAAGCTAAATTTCAAAACCCTTATAGACAGAATTCAAATTAAATTCCTTTATAAAAATTGTAGCCATATGTCTCTAATTTAATATAAATTAAAATCATCCCATTTTTATATCTAAAGATTAAGATATGGTAAAAATACAGATGTCTGTTTAGTGGAAACACTCCATCTATCATATTCCAACACAGGGTCTATCACAAGCAGTATTGGGGAAACAGACATAACTCGAGCTCTATTCACTATTTTCTCAAGCCACTTTCACAAAGATCAAGTTAAGACCTATATCTACAACTTTCATTCTTTGATTTCTTCAAATTTGTGCTCTAAGGATATGAAAGATAGATCAAAATAGAAAGATGAAATTGAAGCCAGAATTGCAACTTACCTTGATAACCTCTTTCCTTCTCCTCTTATCTACCCCTTTTTCTCTCCTTCTCTTCTTATTTTCGTTTTTCTCCCTATTTTAACCTTAGGGACGACCTTCACTCTTACTTCTATTGCCTTTTTCATTCATTTTCTCTAGAAAATTCAAATAAAGTCAAACTAATTCATGTGTCACCATTTCATTGGTCCATATGTCACTATTATATTGGTACATATGTTATCCTTCTATTGGTCCATATATTACTATTCTATTAGTCCATGTGTCACTTACTTTAGGCTCCACATGTAATTCATTTAAGCCTTCATATGTCACTACCTATAAGGCTACACATGTCACCAATTGTAAGGCTACACATGTCACCAATTATAAGGCTATATATTTCACCATTTGTAAAGCTACATGTCACCATTATGTTACTCCACATGTCACAAGTCTAAGGTGCCATTTGTCAGAAATTTAAAGGGACACTTGTAGCAATTATACTCAAGCCACTCATCTTTTGTTTAACTGAGCCATTTGTCACTTATTCCCAATGCCACATATCACCATTTCATAGGCCTAATCAACCTAAATTCCCGTGTATCAATTTGTCTTGCTCTTTAACATTTTTTTTAGACTAGATGCACATATCACCTCATCAATTACTCAATCGTAACAATAATTTCCCAATTCACTAATTATAATCCATCAATTCATGTTATTAGTAAATCAAAATGCAAAACATTGGGAATGCACATTCATATTACAATCATTTTCGTTCCATACCCCAGAATATGTCAATTGAGTGAATATACTATCTTGCAATGTTTTCTAAATCATGATTCATATGTGTGTATGCTAATATAATGCATGTCAATTGAATGCTCTTCATATATTTTCGTATGATATGACTCAACCTAATAATTAATCCTTAAGTGTAGGAATGGGTTATTACAGTAGCAAGAGGTTACAAATTCCATCTTAACTTCATTGCGATTGACAAGTCATTTATCGCTTCCTTTGCTATATCAAGAGATATGATTTCATTAATAATATTTTTTGCTAGTTGATATTTGCTTATCTCCTCCCTAGAGTAAATTCTTTTGTTTCGCTTCCTTTATAAATTGTTTTTTATAGTTATGAACGCTGCCTTAAACAGTTGCCCATCCATCTTTTTTCGTTTGGAAACTCTGATGATCCAATTCAGCATTGCATTCCAATCATAAGAAGTGCAGTAAGCTTCTAACTTGTGTTGTATTTGGCTCCACATTGCTTTAGAATATGCATAATTGAAAAAAAGATGGTTCCTATTTTCAGTTGATAGCTTGCATAGGACAAAAATTGGACCAAAGCTTTCATACCATATGTTTTTGATACTTAGTCGATCTTAACCAGGTGATCAATGAGGCCCTGGGGCTTAGATTATTCTTCCAAAGAACTTGGGACCATGGCACCACTTGATGTTTAACTTGAAGGAGACTATAACAAGATTTGTTAGTGAATAATCCCATGATATTAGGTTTCCACACAACCTTCTCCTTATTGTAGCTGTTACTGATCACTGGGAATTATTGAATAATTTGGTTGAAATCTCTAAAGTTACCGCTCCATCTTCCTTCAATAATAAATGATGAGACTCTAGCACTAATAGGTATTTAGCTTCTAAGATGTGTTAGTTCATTCCTCTAAATTAATGGACTAGATTTAGTCCAATAATCATGCCGCAACCATATGATGCCTCATTTTCCCAATTTGTGATAAATCCATATATAGATGAGCTTGTGAAGCTTGAGCATTTGTGTGAGAATCCAAGAGCAACCCCTAAGCATTGGTAATTGAATAACTTGAAAAAAAAGAATAAAAAAGAATGAAATCATACCTGATTCAAAATTTCAGTTGAAATCTTTTTAAACCTTTTTGATATATCAACTATGAGTTGTTCACACATGCAACCTCTATCAATATCTATAGAGTAAAAAGATACTCAACTCTTTGAGGAAATTAGCAGGAGTGTTAGCTCCCTTAGGCTTATTCTTATAAATAGAAAAGGCATTAGGGTTTTAATTTTTATTAAAATTAAATATTTCTATTATAATTAAAGTCAAACTCTAATTATAATTTAATTTAATTTTAATAAAATCAAATATGTCATATTTGATCATTAAAATTTTTCAAACTTTACAATTAAATTCAGCTTCATTAGAATTGACATTTCTCTTTTAAATTATTCTTTATGTATGACCCAATAGTTTTCTAGTATATTGACAATGATTATAAATTATAATTCTAATTCATAATTGAAATTAGTAAAATTAAATCTCATTTTAATTTATCTTTAATTTTCAAATTAAACAAATTATAATAATAGATCAAGATTGACGTCTGACAATATTTCATGACCATCCAAATATCAGGAATATCAAAGTATTTTGACTTAACATGTCTATGCATGGTTATGATGTATAATTTAATCATTTCTTCATTAAATGTTCGAATTTGACATAGTATATATATAATACCTAATCTTTTGAATCCAATCATGTTAATTGATGCTAATTAGTAATTGATTTATCATTGATATTTTAAAATACCTTTTCAAATATCAATTCATTATGGTCAGAGAATTCCTTAAACCATTACTAATTAAGAACAGTAGAACATTATCTCTAATTAATTTAAAGTGACAAATTCTTTATTAACTTACTCAACTATCTTTATATGATTCATATTACATCCAAGTACTACCAATTGAGCTACCCTAAATAGGAAAACTTATAAGTAGCATCAAAATACAATAATTCCTACATGAGATATCTTGGTAATCTCAAGTCTAAGGATCAATTATAAAACGATCATAATAAATAAGTTCATAGACACATAAGTAATACTCCATTTGAGATCCTCATAATTAGATCTTTTAAATATACTTATTCTCTAATAAGCATCCACATGTTTTTTTAAGTATCTCTATCCTTTAATTTATGAGATCAATTACTTTCTCTGTAAGAAATAAACATAACGTGTACTAGTTTAACAATTTATCAATATCCCGTCTTGATGAAACTAAAACTAGGAACAATTTCAAAGTAATACATAAATGCAAATTAAACCTCATAATTATGATCTTATTATAATTTCAATTACATATTAATTATTATAGGAATTTTATTTTTAGTATTAAAATATCAATTGTAATTAACATAATATAGAAAGATAAAAATGTCTTTGTTAATTAAAATAATAATAGCATACATAAAATTATAATCAGCGGATTGAGTACCAGGGCATAAACTAACATAATGAGGTCCAATTAAAGAATTTATGCAAAAAAATTTAACGTACATTGAATCAATTTACATGAACTGCAATTTCGTCACAGAGAAGAGGAGAGATAAAAGAATGAAAAGGGAGTAATAAAAAATTGAAGACAAAAGGAAGGCAAAGGGGAAATGTTTCTAAAAAACAAAGAAGTAATAAAATATAACTTGACTAACCAAAATTCCATAATTTGGTTTTATAGATATTACAACTTATAAAGGATATTGATCAAGAACGTAAACTCAACCTAGCCTCACAAAAAAGACACAAGTATTTTAAGGATAGTTAAGTTTAAGGGTCCTTATAAACTAATTTTACAAAAGGGTTACTGAATGTTCATGTCTTTTAAGTTTAAAGAGACATAAAATATCTAGAATATATTTACTTAATTTTTTATTAAAAATTATGTATTGATATTTTTTTTGATACATAACAAATGAAACAAACAATTAACGACTAAAACCAATATTGATCAAGTTTGTCTCAAGAAGGGTAGATAGCTCCACAAGACGAAACCATATTAAACGTCTAAGATCACTGTTAAACCCTTGTTTGGCCAAGAAATCAGCACAAAAATTTGCCTTACAATAAATGTCTAATATCACACTCCCAATTGCACTTGATTAGAGCCTAACAATCGTCTACCAGAGCTCTAAGTGGGTGGTGAATCAAGCTAGATGAGTTAATAAGATGGATAGCAAGCTGAGAGACAGAATCTAATCCTACTCGACAATAACTTGCATCCTAAGCAAATTGAAGCCTCTGTCAAATTGCTTAAAGTTTCGTATTAATGATTAAACACCATCCCACTTTAAAATAAAAGGCCAACAAGCAAACTCCTCTATGATCTTGCAAAATCTCCCCAATAGCAGGCTCCCCTAGACTACCACGATAGTCCGATCAATGTTTATTTTAATCCGTCCAAATTCAGGACATTCCTAAAAGACCTTATGAGGGGTATCAATACTGTTTGACCCAATGTCCTGAAGAAACATGTTCTCCATGGCCAACTTGTGAATTTGTTGGCGCTATATCAATGGGGAAATAATCTTATTTTGAAATATAAGGGAAATTCTTGATTTCCAAATAACCCATAAACAACTCACAAAAAAGATAATCCAAGACAGCCTAATAGGCCCAAGTTGAACATTGCATTTTAGATTCCCCCTAACACATTATTGCAGGTTCATTATATTAAAGTTTGGATCACTAAAACCATGAAAAATTTGCTAAATATCTCTTGCATAGGGAAAATCATGTAGTACATGCACGATAGTTTCAGCTCTGCCCTCACACCTAGGACAAGTGTCATTTTGTGCCACAAACCTATAATGTCTCAACACATTAGTCACGAGTTTCCCATGTAATACCAACCACAATAAGTGATTAAGCTTAGGTAAACATGGAATCTTCCATAATCTCCTCCAATCATAATTTAAATGAGACGAATCTGAGCCCTGCAAACCTTTAAAAGATGATCTAGAAGAATAAGTTCCAGTAGTACTTTTGCTCCAGATCAAAAAGTCCTTCAACTCCGAAAATCTTGGAATAAGGATAATTTGGATTTGTGCAATAGCCTCTGAAGGAAGCAAATGCTCCACAATAGAGAGATCCCACTTCTTAGCCTCCAAAATCACATTTGCCACTTTCAACGTGGCTAAGTCCCCCAATTCAATAGTAGTTAACGATGTGCCTAGAAGAGAATCACCAACCCAAAAGTCCCTCCAAAAAGATATCTTTAACCCATCACCCACTTTCCATGTCATAAATTCCGAAAGATGCTCCATGCTTCTTACAATTCTCTTCCAAAAAGATCCCTCCAGAAAGATATATATATAACCCATCACCCACTTTCCATATCATAAATTCTAAAAGATGCTCCATGCTTCTTACAATTCCCTTCCAAAGGGGAGTGTATGTGATCTGTTAATTAAATCACCTTTTATTGAAATATTTGTCTCATAGGACATGAATCCAAAGAGCTCCATCACCATGCAAAATAACCCAACCTTACCTAAAATAGCAACATTGCATGTCGAGATGACCTAAAACCCAGGCCCCACTCTACTTATCAAGTAACAATTTATGCCAGTTAATCATATGATGTTTTTGAGTTTCATCAATAGAACCCCCAATAAATATTCCTATTAATTATGCCCAATTCATCACAAATAAATGACGGAAACCAAGTAGTTTGCATCGTATAATTTAGAAATGCCGATAGAGTAGATTTAATTAGAGTGGATCGGCCTGCCAAACTTAGATATCTACTTTTCCAAGTCACCAATCTAGTCTAGACCTTGTCAATAATGCCGAAATAGGTTTATTTTTAAATTTGGAATAAGTAATTGACACTCCTAAATATCTGCTCAGATTTAAATAAACTTTCATTCTCAAACATTTTACAATTTTCCGCTTGGTTTCCCTACTTGCAGATTTGAAAAAGAAGACCCTAGATTTTGCGAGACTAATTTTTTTGTCCCGGAGAAGCACATAATTTAGATAACATTGATTTGATTTCTTTAGCCCGACGACAAAAAGCCTTAGCAAATAACATCAATGAAATATTGAAATAGAGAGTACTTTAAATATTTAACCTTACTTTTTTTAAAGGTTTAAAAACTCTGAATAGCAGTTGAAATCCGTACGCTTAATTATCCAATTCTAAACAAAGTCCTAATAAGGGGGTGACATTTTTCTACTAAATGAATGTGGAAAAGGTAGTCTGGGTTATTTCTGTTTAAAGATGTCGTATTTCACATTAGAAGCATGGCCTGTCTGTCTGCACCTGCACAAAAACCCTAAAAAAGTGGATTAGGAAAAGGAAATATAGTGTCTAAATGATACAACTTTACAATCGAAGGACCCAAACCGTAATAGAGTTAAAAAGTTCTTAACAACAGTTACTTCTGTTTGAGGCGAACTTCGCTACAGTAACAGTGTCACAGGAATGTATTATCACATCAGATCCTAGAACACCTAACACAAGGATTTCAAGAATCTTCACGTCTAGATTTTATTTAAGACATAACATGACGATACGTAGAAGCAGAGAAGCGGATCACCTGATGCCAGTTTTTTACATCATTACATGTATGATGTATGTACATATGGTCTCACTGTCACACTTGTAGATGTTCATAATGGTCTGCAACGCACACTGTGTAGTACATAGAAGCGCAAATTTCCCAGTTAGGATTTGGTCCATAGAGAGCCCAGTGAAGCGAAGGAAGTAGATAGGTTTTGTAATTGCTTCAATAAATTCGTCAAAGATCTGTACACCGGATTTTCTCATCACCTGTAGTATTGCTTGCATCACTACTAGTAGTACTCTTTCCAAGTACACTGCTACAACAGTAGTTTACTTTGTTTACAATCTTTACGTTCACAAGTTGAACATTGCTTTGTTTCTGAGTTGTTTGGTTTGCTAAGAGAAAAGCTTAACCTTTTTTTTACCCCATTTGCGTTTCTAACTTTCTACCTCAACAAACGCATCATTAGCTTTTGCTGTCTTAAAACCACAAAAAGAGTGAACTCTTGAAAATGGTGGTGATGATCAGAGGACCTGCCATGAACAGGAGTTTGAACAGAGAGAATCCAGATATTTTAATTTGTGATGATTGCAGAGAGCAGCAGATATAAATGAGAGGTGGTGAGGAGGACAAACAAAGACATGGAAGCTATGGGCCCCCAAAAGCCTGCAGCAGAAATAAGTGGCACTGCAACGCCAGATTAATCTCTTCCGCTTTTCTCTGACTCCTTGTTTCAACTCTTGTGTGGCTATTCTCACCCTCTTCTCTTTTATCTTTTTTTCCTTCTCTGTCCATCTTAATTTTTAATGGGTCCATTTCATGCATCTCCCGCCTCTCCGCAGAAGCTTTTCTTTTTTGGCCCTTTTCCATTCTCTTTCTTGCTTTAATGAGTTTTCTGAGAGGTTATTGTCCTTTATTTCAAGACCCATTTCTGTTGTGAGTTCCTTTTTCCAATTTGTATCTGGCAGGGAAGAAAGAGAGATTATGAATCTTGTCGTAGTCTGAAAGTGTGTATCTCAGTTTCTTGGGTTTTGGGTTCTCGAAGAAATCCCATTTTTGTGATCATGCAAAAAAATTAGCTTGCTTTTCTTTGTTTTTCTCTTTTCTCGCTGGGGGAAGGGAGGGAGAGAGAGAGAGAGAGAGAGAGAGAGAGAGAGAGAGGAGGTTGGATTGATGCATGGGTAGTCGTTTATTGGATTGTTATCTTGTTCTTTTTCTTTTTGGTTAAAGAAGAAACATAGGTTGCCGCTATTATCTGGCTTATATTATACCCTTTCATAGAGATAGAAAGACCAATGATTTCGTAAGAGGGTGTCTGTTGAAAGAGGTTGTCTTTGGTTCTCGAGACTGAGAACGACCAACAACATAGCATTGTCAATCAGAAAACTACTCTGTCTGTCTTAACAAGTACTATATATAATCATTTTACTTTTGCTTTGATAACATCCATGACAGTTCTCACTCAATCCATTGTTTTACATATTTCCAAGGCACCGTGTTCCCTCCTCAGTGGAAGGTCGGTCTTTAATTCGTATCAAATCTAAGACCTCCCTACATTTGTAAAGATATCGACTTCCTTTCTGCTTTTCTGATGGATTCCTACGGCTTGCTTCAAGTATAGCTTCGTAATACAGAGTTGTTGTTCAGGCCATTCTTTCTTTCTTTGAGCACTAGTGGTGCATGTATGGTTTAGCAGGTTTGTTCAGAACATGACTGAAGAAATAGCACTAACAAGTTAACTAGTAGACCATTATTTCAGTGCTAAACTCAGTAATTGTTCAAATAATTAACAAGTTCTTGCTTGTGCTACATTAATGCAGGAGGCTCAGTCAGTTTTACTTGAAAATAGTTCTAGGTCAAGGATACATTGCTATTAGTTAATGAAATATCGGTGACAGATCCTTGTGCACCTTAAAGCAACTGTTAAAGCCGATACTGGTCAAATTTTTGTGGTATTTTTAGGTAATAAGCATTCTACTACTTTGTATTCCCCCCTGGTTGAGAGTCTCTGTTCCTGTTTTTCTGTTTTTTCTTAAATTATTTTTCACCTTCGATGAGACCTAGGAGGAAGCTTTTTGTGTGTCTACTAAATGTAACTTGTTCCAGGTACATGGTGGTTGATGAGAGGAACAAGGACTAAAAGGTTTCTCGTGGAATAGAGTGTGCTGTATGTCGTTTCCGATCTTTGGTAAAGAGTTCTCTGAGAGGGTGTTGCTCTTTAGTAGCTCATATACAAGCAAGAATTGAGAGCGGATAAACTTGTTAGTGTGATTTTGTGAAACGGGATGGATAGTTTTTCCGGTGTGTCTGTCAACACGATCAGTGGGAATCCTCTTGATGTATGTACAAATGCATCAAAC
Organism: Erythroxylum domingense; assembly: GCA_025594535.1. Taxonomy (NCBI): domain Eukaryota; kingdom Viridiplantae; phylum Streptophyta; class Magnoliopsida; order Malpighiales; family Erythroxylaceae; genus Erythroxylum; species Erythroxylum domingense. The sequence goes on from JANQBM010000008.1 coordinate 38,875,593, forward strand.
ACCAATCTAAACCATCTACTGCAGTATGATTCGTTTGAACATGGCGGTCATAATCAGAGATTCGGAAGATACATGCCTCAGACATTGCATGGCGAACCTGCTGACAGTGTTAACACTGATATCCTCTTCACAAATCAAGCTGGAGTTACTAATTCGGATACATTAGTAACATCTTTTGCCAGAGATGTCATGAGATATGGGGCGCGAGGCTCTTTGGGTCCTTTTTCCAACACTTCAATTCAAGAACATTTTATGAGTGGGACACCCATTTCTACTGTTGCAGTTGCTCCACTTTATACCACAAGAAATGGTCTTCAAGAAGATTTGAATAGCTTAGCAATTTCAGGACCTTCAACCTATCCGTCGGAAGTTATAAGAACTTGTGATTCAAGTGACACTTCTAATTCATTTGTGTCCTCTGTGAATCAAGGTTGTTTTGACATGTTCAGTAATATGAATGGGAAGGGGAATTTTTGCAGGTTCTCTGAAACTGTGGAGGTAGGTGGAAAATTTCCATCAAGACCTGCGTTTCATTCTTTAGGAAGCATGGTATCAGATAGCTGGTTATTATCAAACGGTTCGGGTGTGATAGATACTCCTTATACTTCCTGTACCCTCAGTAATGAGCTCTCTCTAAGTCTTGCAACATCTCAGCCTTCGAATATATGTGGAACCAGTATAGTAGATCAGTGCTCGGAAATCAGTTGTGGTGACGTAGCATGCCATCGCTTGAAAGGGAAAAGTTTAGGCTCTGAACAGGTATCCTCCAAGAGAAATAGTTGTGGTTCCTGCAAATCTATTCCTTGCTTCCAAATAATATCCGGATCGCAGTATCTGCTCGCAGTACAGGAAATACTCTCTCAAATTGCAAGCTATTCACTGGAGAATATAAATCAAATGAGTCTTTCAACTAGTGACTCCATAAATGGGACAAGTATACCAATCTCAGCTGATTGCCCTATTGATGAAAGGACACTGTTCATTGGTCTTGAAGCATATCCTAATGTTGATAGGAGATTTGATGTAGAAGCGGATCCCGGTTTACAAAAAGGGGCAAGGGACAAGAAAGCACCGTTGCTGACTTTGCTAAAACTGGTATGTT
>JANQBM010000008.1:38907049-38923980 GCA_025594535.1 Erythroxylum domingense
GAGTAGAAGTATCCTCTGTGATGACGTCAGAACACAGAGGCAAGGAGGAATGAAGAGTAGAAGTATCCTCTGTGATGGCGTCAGAACACAGAGGTAAGGAGGAATGAAGAATAGAAGTATTCTCTGTGATGATGTCAGAACATAGAGGCAAGGAGGAATGAAGAGTAGAAGTATCCTCTGTGATGACTTCAGAACACAAAAGCAAGGAGGAATGAATAATAGAAGTATCCTCTGTGATGATGTCCGATCACAGAGGCAAGGAGGAATGAAGAGTAGAAGTATCCTCTATGATGACATCAGAACACAGAGGCAAGGAGGAATTAAGAGTAGAAGTATCCTCTGTGCTGACGTCAAGCACAGAGGAAAGGATGGGTAGAGTATAGAATTATCGTCTGTGATGACGTTAGAACACAGAGGACACGTCATCACATAGAGGATAGACCACAGACGATAAGTGGTCAGCACAGAAGATAAAATTCAAACACAGAGGATAGACCACAGACGATAGGTTGTCAACACAGAAGATAAAAGTCAACCACAGAGGATAGATTATGGGCCGAGGATTATAAGAAGGAGTTAAGAAGTTAATTGAGTTGAAGTGTATCCTCTGTGTTACTATTCACAAAGTATCGTCTGTGTTACTGTTCATAGACTTCATCTGTGTTACTATTCATAGAGTATCGTCTGTGTTACTTTTCACAGAGTATCGTCTGTGTTACTGTTCACACTATCATCTGTGTTACTGTTCACACTATCGTCTGGGTTACTGTTCATGGTTATCTTTTGCCCTATTTTCGACCCTTCAGAAGATAAAATTGGCCTTTGAGATCTTCATGAAAGTTGTAGCTCTTGAAGTCCTCTTTCAATCTATCTAAAGAAACCCTAGTTTGGATGCCTATAGGAAAAGTTATACTAATAGCCCCGAGGTGGGTATATATGTAAAGTGTGGACTCACCAACGCTGATCCTTGAGGTATTCAAGTTGAAAGGGATAAATGGACTAATCGACCACCATCGTAGTATTCGACTGGTCTAAGAGCTGAGCTAAGCCCAAAAAAGGAGAGTTTTGAGAAGACAACCCGATAATGATAAGTCTTATGATTTTCTAAAGGTTAGACTCTTGAAACGGGGCACGACAGTTGTTTTGGTATCAGGGCAAGCAAGAGTTAGACTCCGAAGACGGGGTCCGACATTACACATGTTACAAGTAAGATCAATGTCCAAAAATAACAAGTTATCTTTGGTTGGAAGTCTGTTTCAAAGGCTAATCCAAGCAATGATTGAAAATTTAGGTGGGATGTATTGTTTCCATTTGAAAGACGTCCAAGGTCTTTTGGGGTGTTTGATCTATATCAATTCATATACTTTCTATGATGAGAAAATACCAGTTGTGTATAAATTATGCAGGCCCATATTCCACCACTCTTCGACCCCCCAATTTGTCTACGAACATGTTTCAGATTTGTGCCAATTTCTTCATAAGAGGGGAATCACAGTTATACAGTTCCCAATCATGGATCCATCTCACCCCTAGCGAATCAGCTTTGGCATGAATATTCCACAACACCTTAGATAGGGCCAATTTCCACATTTTACAATTTTTTAGACCCAATCCACCCTCCTTTTTGGGTATGCAAATAGTGTCCCATGCCATCCTAAAATGCTTACCTCGCCATAAGAATATCCTACACATGGAGGTTATTCTCTCCACAATGGTATCTGGGATTTGAAAATATCGAAGCTAAAAAGAGAGAACTCCTTGAATGATAGAATTCACCAGTTCAATCCTACCCTCATATGATAAGGACTTCCCATTCCATGCATTAATATAAGCCTCCACGGATTCAATTAAAGTTGAGAATTGAGCTACCGAGACCTTTATAGGTGCCAAAGGAACTCCTAAGTTTTAGATAGGAAAGTCACCAGTAGGGTATTCAACCACCTGCAAAATTTCCTCTCTCTCCCTCCCATAAACTCCTGCTAAGTAAATATTAGACTTTGAGGGATTAACCCTCAACCTTGCCACTGCTTTCAATTCAGTTAGAGCATCTACTAAGATATGGATGAAATCCGAATCACCTCTTAAAAATAGTATGAGATCATCTACAAATGCAAAGTGTGAAATGCCAAGCTTTTGACATTTCTAATGGTAGTGAAAGATGGAATTGGAGGTTCTTACTTTAAGCAATCTGGATAAGTACTCCAAGCATAGAAGAAATAGGGTTGGTGACATGGGATCGCCTTGTCTTAAACCCCGTCTGCCTTTGAACATGCCATGAATTGAGCCATTGATTGAGATCGAATAAGAAGTAGTGGTCACACATTCCATAATTTAATGGATGAATGCATTTGGGAAGCCCAACCCTTTCATCATGTCCTTAAGAAAATCCCAAGCAACTATGTCATATGCTTTAGTAATATCTATTTTAAGCATACAGCAAGGGGAGATTTGCTTTTGAGTACAGCCCCAAACAAGTTCCTGAGTAAGAAAAATATTATCTAGCATATATCTACCTGGTATAAAGGCTGCTTGAGCAAAATCAACAATTTTCCCAACAACTGGAGTCATACAGTTCACCAAGATTTTTATGATCACCTTATACACCACATTCAAAAGCAATAGGTCTAAAATCTGAGGCTTAGAAATCTATCTTTTTCTTTGAAATTAGAGTGAGGAAGGTGTGGTTTATTTGTTTAAGCAATCTCCCTGTGGTGAAAAATTCCCTCACTGCAAGTATTACACCATGCCCAACCATATCCCAGTTTTCCTTGAAGAAGACAGAAGCGTATCCGTCCGGCCCCGGGGCTTTTGTATTGCCTATATCAAGCATTGCTCTTTTTATCTCACTATCTAGAATTGGTGCTATTAACATATCATGTGATTCTGTATCAATAATTGGACCACCCCTCACCTCATCGTAGTCTATGGGATTAGCTGCAATAGTAATGCCCAACAGCCCTTCATAAAAGCTGGTTATACAGTATGCTATCTCTTCTATAGAATGAGTCATGGATCCATCCTCTTTAATAAGGTAGGGAAAGAAACTTAAAGACTTTTAGGAATGAGATAACTAATTATAAAGTGCCAAACCATTTGAGATTCTAGTGTTCAAGCTTTTAAAATTTTCAATTAAGTGACTAACCTTTAAAAACCTTAGTAGTTTAGTTTAAAACATTAGTTTTGTTAGTAGTTTACTGATTTGGTTAAGAGAATCTTTTCTTTTTGTGACATGTAGATGATCACCAAGAAAAATAGTGGCCATAATTAGAAGGGAGACAAAAAAAATTTTTAGATGGACACTTACATATCATGAGCAACACAGATTACATTAGCCAAATCGATAAATTATTAATGAAACTAACATTTTAAACTAAATTGTTAAGGTTTAAAAACTTTTGTTGCATAATTGAAAATTTTAAGGTTTGAGAACTGGATTGAAAAAATCCTGAAAGATTGCACACTTTAGGATTAATTATCTCTTTAGAAACAAAAAAGGTTATGAAATCAACTTCTCAGAGGAATCTAAACAAGATCAAGGAATTGGCAATGTCAAGAGAAGGACTTTTAAATAGTGAGTGGATGGAATCTCTAAGGGCTATAAAGTTTATTATTGCATCAAAAGACTTTTTTTTTCCTTATGTTCTAGTTCTAATTAGTTCAATAATCAATTTGTTATATGTACCTTAGGGATTAAAATAGTTAGCATTTTATCTTAGTTTTTTTTTTTCAAAAGCTTATGTCTTTTTGAATTAGCAGTTAAAACTTAAGCTTCTTTGGATAGCACAAATGGTAACCCTTATATGTACTAAAGAATGGTATGTAAGCCCTACCCTAGCTTGACTCTAAGTCAATATACTCGGGCTTTATTTTTAAGAAACTTTGGGTTTTAGGCTAAACTCGAGCACCTGGCTTGATAAGATGTAACCTTTTTAACTAAAACGATGTCATTTTAGATGCTTCCCTTAGGTTATTCGACGAAGAAGCACTATAATTAATTTCAATTCATCTTTTCCCCTTTCACTCCACAACTCCAACCTTTAACCTCTAATCCAGGTAGCCATTCCTTGACACCTTGTTCTACTTCAACGTCTAGCCACCACCTACTAACCTCCTCGATCTTTGCTCCATAGCTCCCTTTTCAATTAGTGAGTTAGTGACACAACTTTGGTGTTCTCCAACATCTAATGCTTCCTTTTCAACCAAGTGAATTAAAGATGATATCTTTGATGGCCTTTTCATCCTTTGAACTTCTTGTTAGATCTAATTAACAAAAATTATTAATTGAGTTGAAATGTTAGATATAAAAGATTACAATTTAGGATAAAGGAATAAAGAGCAAACTATCATGCTTGCGAATTTTTAGTTGCCCAGGTGGATCATTTACATTTGTTATTTTATACTAACTAATTTAATCCTTTAGTTGAAGTTAAATTTAATATTTTCTAGAGAAAGGGATTGGAGTCAATTAAAAGTAATATATAATTTGAGTTTTTTTTAGTTCACCCTTTAATTTAAGAGATGGTGAATGTGAAAGAGAGTATAGGTGTGATGTGGAGTTATTTGTTATAGAATCAATACTGCATAAGTTTTGTTTTCAGGAATTTCTGCATAATAAAACTACAGTTAGTATTTTGGGGTACTAAATGCTTGGAATCATTCCTTTTCAATACAATACTAATTTGGGTTCAAAAGGCCTTAATAATTTAAACTTTAATGATCAAATTAAGTATAATTGTTTCCTCATGTATATCCTTGTTCTCTCTTGATTATTACTTTCATATTCTTGGCATTTTGAGTTATTTTCTCCACAAACTTAGGTTTATGTCTGGCTTTAATTAACAATTTCTACTTGGAAACATTTTATAGTACTATTATTAATGACTAATGGTTAATATAATCAAGGTCTATATATATAAGGTTTACATATATAAATCCTTAATAACATAGTTTGGTATATAAAGTTGATTAAGTTAGTTTGCATTGTCTTTTATAGTTATAGTTAAATGTTAATGCAAATAACATCTATGTCAACTATTATAATATTCACTCTTAGACTATAGTTATATTTGGAAGTTAAAAAATTAATATTAGTAACATTTCCATTTACTAAAGTACTCTATTTATGCTAGTGGTGGTACTAGTTTTCTTTATGCAATTATATAAGAATTGCTAGAATGGGATTAACCTTATAATATGATGATATGATGACATGATGATATGAAACAAAGGAAAAGACACTAAGATAAGTTTGATAATACGAAAAATGGTCCAAATTGTATAAATTAAGATTGAGATTGCATTGATCACACACTCCTATATTTGTTTGTTAAAATGTTAAAGTCTATATATACTGTTAAAATCCATGAATAACTTATATATTCATATATGTTGATTATTTCAGATGGATGAGCATATTCCTTCACTAGAGAGTTCTAACCTATTACTAGACAATATACTAGTGGTAAGGACGGCAATGAATTTTCAACCTGATTAATATCTGCAGCACCCGATTTGAAAAAATAGACATAAAGGCTAAAAAACTAGATTTTAAATAGATGTTGAAAAATGGATATGGATTTGGATTTGGATATGGGGCTAGTGATAACCCGAACCGATGGATACCCATACCTAACCTGTTTTTTATTAACTTTATTTTTTTGTTTTTTATTGAATATTTATGGTTAAATATAATAAAAATATTAATATTTTCTAAGGAGAAACAATTTTAGAATCCCCATTTTACTTCTTAACTTTTTCCAGATAAAAGGAATCCCTTCGTTTTAGTCATTCCATCAGTGACCTTTGAGTCCTCAAAGCAGATTATCTTAATTAATTCCTTCAAATGGTGACGTTTTCCTTTACACTTTCAATCCTTTATATACCCAATCTTATGTCAACTTTTTTTACCAATAGATGAACTCATCAATGATCAAAACAAAATTAGACAATAATCCCCTGAGTGACTCCTCAAAGAGATACTACGAATCATAATCCTTTATTTCACTTTTCACCGGCAGCCACCAACCTCCCACTTAGTGCGGTGGTTTTTCGATCACCAGCACCAACTTCATCTCAAGCTTCTGTGATGTTTACTGGCCACATTGTAAAGCCTAGATCTGCAGACTCTTAGTACTTGGTATAAATATTTTTTTAAAAATACCATTTTACATTCTCTCAGAAGTCCCATTCTCTCAACAAATTAATTTCACAGTCATGTTGTAGCGCATTGGGCTAATTTCCAATTTATTAAATTTGGTGGATGAAATCGCAAAAAGAGTGTCCACTTTTGTTTCTCTTTTTTTGTTTGTTTTTTTCCTTTTTCACAGATGGAATAGCAAATCAAAGAACTTGTTCTTCAATAAATATGTTCCAGTCATATAATTATGAAATTTGTTTATATTTGATTGATTATCTAATTAGAGTTTTCTTTTTTCTTCAATAGTACATATAAGAACAACTAGTCAGGGGATTTAATATTGAATCATATGTTTTAGTCGTATAATAAAGAGACATTTTTGGATTTTGGATTTTGGATTTTCTTATCTAATTTTAAACATTCAACTAGAGTTGGTTAATCATTTTAATAATTTTAAGAAGATATCAAAGTTAATAGTAATAAAACCTTAAATAGAATGATAATTTAATTAATTTATTCTAGTTGATAACGTAGGATCTCGTTGTTAATTTCTTGCTCTAACCTACTTATCTCATTATTAGGAAAATAATTCTAAAATGTCCACTTACCATGGAATGATGATCTTTAGTGACTTTGGATTTATAATGTAGTCATATAAATAAATATCAATGTTCTACATGCTTTCCAATGGAATCTTCGTTGTACACTTTTTGTGGTATTGGGAACATTATGTAATTTGATAGATTTTCAATGCTAGTTTACTACCTTATTCCTAATTGAAAAATTAGAATTGTGTATTAGAGAATAATAGCAATCAGTTAAAAATATATTAATCTTATAAAATGTAAAGGATGAGGTGAAAATTGAAATAAAGGCTTTATTTTATTTGAGTTTTATTTGTCAAAGTTAGCCTTGGACAACTAATCATTTACTAAGTAAATTTTTTTAGGTTGTTTTCTTTACGAAATAAGTTAAAAGAGATAATGTCTAAGAATCATCAAGAGATCACTAATAAAGGAGTTGAGAATCATACAGCAAAGAAATTCTCTAGTCTACCTCATGACGAAAAGGAGCTTGCAGCTATAGACTCTGGTGATCGTGGTGCAACTAAAAGCAAGAAGCGTACTTCTCTTGTGTCCCTAGAGTTTAGTTTGGTGACTGTGAAAGGTGTTGATAAGGCTGAGTGTAAGCATTGAAAATTGAAGCTTTCTGCTAAAGGTTCGAATGGGACTTCACATCTGCGTGAGCATTTGATCAAGTATTGTCCAAAGAAACATTTAAGGCTTATTGGAGGCCAGAAAACATTATTATTTAGGAGCGGGACTAGGTTTGATGGGGAAAAAACATTGCAAAGCTACAAATTTAGCCAGGATTTCTCAAGAAGAGAGTTACTTAATATGATTGTAATGCATGAGTATCCTTTGTTTATAGTTAATCACATTGGTTTCAGAAGATTTGTAGTGTGTTTAAACAATGAATTCAGGATGATATCTTGTAATACATTGAGAAATGATATCCTAAAAATGTTTCTAAGTGAAACATCAAACTTGAAAAAAATATTGGAGGATCACAGGTCTAGGATTGCTATCACTACAAACATATGGACGACTTCCAACCGAAAGAAAGGGTACAGGATTATGACTGGACACTTCATTGATGGAGATTGGGTTCTAAGAAATTAAATTCTAAGGTAATTAATTTTCTTAGATTTAACATTCTTCCTTATTGAAAATATCAACTTTTATTAAGATGTTATATGAAAATACTTTGTTTAATCTTTATCTTGGTTACCATATATAGATATAATAATTTGCATGTTTAGTAATTAGTTCCTTTATACATGCAAAACATTAATTACTTAGAGAACCATTATGTGTTATGTATTTAAGTTGTAATAAATTTTTTATAATTTTATTTTATAGGTTTATATTTGTGCCATGCCCGTATACAAAGGAGACTCTATTGAAATTTTTAGAGGAGTGTTTCTATGAGTTTAACCTAGAAACCAAGATTTCTTCTGTAGTTGTGGATAATTGTAAAAAAAATGATGCAATGATGAACCTTCTACATAAGGAGCTTGATGACAATTCTCTCATATTAAATGGAAAATTTTTGCATATGCAATGTGGCGCTCATATATTAAACTTGATTATCAACGATGGTTTGGATTTCATGGGTGAAAGGTTAGAAAGAATTCGTTATTGTATTTTATTTTAGGCATCAACTCCTAAAAGGATAGAGAAGATTGAGGATGCAACCAAATTTTTGAAAGTTTCATCTTCTAAAAAGTTAATTCTTCATTGTAAGACAAGGTGGAATTCTACTTGTTTGATGCTTGAGATAGCTTTTCCATACGAAGGTGTTTTCAAGAGGTTGGAATGTTTGAATAATCAACTTAAGTTTACTTTGCCTAGTGATGAAAATTGGAAGTCAGCAAACATTATTTGTGACAAATTGAGAGTATTTTACAAGGTAACAGAGCTTTTTTCTGGTAGAAAATACCCCACTATGAACTTGTTCTTTCGACATGTTTGTGAAGTAAAGTTGAATTTATTTAAGTGGATGTCGTCCTATTGTGATATTTAAGTGGATGTCCTCCCATTGTCACTTAATGGAATAATATCTATTGCTTTTGTTTTGGACCCAAGAAATAAGATAGATTGCATTGAGTTCCATTTTAGTGGCATTTATAGAAGTAAAGCTAATATTGAGATTGAGAGGGTAAAGAGCTTGCTTTATGAACTATTATTAGACTATCAAGACAAACATGCTATGGACATAGGGAACTCTACAACATGTACTAATTCAGTTGTTTCATCGTCTTCATCTGAGGCAACCCATCTTGGAAAACATCAAGAAGATTGTAGAGATAGCCATAATTTTTCCATGTATAAGAAATCAAAGAAAAGAAGGGTAAACTTAAGATCTGAACTGGACCATTATTCGGAGGAAGATACAATGCCTGAAAATAACTATTTTAACATTTTGGCTTATTGGAAGCAAGAATTCAGGTATCCAACACTGAGGATGATTGCCCGAGACATTTTATCAATACCTGTTTCTACAGTTGCTTCAGAAAGTGCATTTATCATAGGTGGTAGAGTTCTTAGTGCACATCGCTCAAGACTTCATACTAGTACTATTGAAACATTGATGTGCTTGCAAAATTGGATGCTTGGAGATTATTCAGGTAATATATATTTCTTATTAATATTTACAACATTTGTATTTGAAACTTCTTACTTGTACAATTTTCATATTGAATCTTCCATACAGATTCTGCTTTACAAAGTTCATATGCGATTGCTTCGATCTTTGATGATGCTAATGCAAGCGAAGAGGAGCCAGGTGAAGTGACTGATTTGGTAATTCATTTTATTTCTCATCATTTATTCATTTTTACTTAAAATATTAAATTAACTTATAATTTGATTCTATTTATTAACATATTTTATTTTCTTATAGGATGATAATAATGAAAATGATATGGAGATGGAGTTTTGAATGCTATGGAGTTCACACAAAGACAATTCAAAGCTTGGATATTTCTGTCTTTGTTCCAGTTCTTGATTGTGAAAAATATATGTTATCTTTGCACTAGATATTATGATTTTTATTTTTCCAATTTTATGGTTTTTTAAGATATAAAAATCAAAATCTTCACTTATTATTATTAAAGTAATTTTAATTTGGAGCATTTGCAAAACCTAATAGATATCCAAAAACCCAAACAATCCAGTGGATTTGGATATGGGTAGTAAATTATAAAAACCGAAGGATTTTAAATGGATAATGGAATGAGTCATAAAAAATGGATATGGATATGGGTAGAGTACTAATACCTGAACCGAACCTTATCCATTGCCATCCCTAACTAATGGAGAGTTCTAATATGATAATAAGTGAAGAAACAATTAAGGTTGAAAGAGAAGGTTTATTGAGAAGTAATGTTTAAAATTAATTCAACAAGACTATATCAAGTGACAGAGTAGAAAAGGCTAAATGAAAGTACTGTCATAAGATGTTGCCTATAAGTTCTATGGTGGAACCTCTCATTTAAAGAGACATATGGACTTGTGTAATAGAAAGAAGATCGTATCAAGAGGTCAAACATTTTTTACCCCTAACCTAATAAGATGGAAGAATGAAATAACTACCACAAGTTATGATAGTAACAAATTAAAATTTTTTATATCTAGGTTGATCATTGGTGATGAATAGCCACTCCCTAGTATCAATAGAAAAAACTTTAAGATGTTTTTTATCTCACTCTAACCAATATTCAGGATCCTAAATTGAAATATTGTGTAGAAAGACATTTTCAAGATTTACAGCAATCAAAAGAAAGAAATATTGAAGCTATTGTTTAGTATTCACAGATATGTAGCCATCACATTAGACATCTGGAACTAATAAATAAAAGAAAGGTTATATGATGATGCATCATTCTATAGTAATAAAAACTAAACTCTATGTAGTCAACTATCGAGGTAAGTGATATTCTTTAATATTGTTACCATTTATATATTGATTATGTTATAATTGATATTGATTCGTATTTATAAATAGTAGGTTTATTTATGTACCAACGTCGCATACAAGTGAAAGGTTAACAACTGTGATGATGGATTGTTTAATGGATTAGAACATCAACACCAAGTTATTTACCATAACTCTCAATAACTGTAGCACAAATGAATTGATGATCGAAAAGTTGAAGAACAAGTTATAGGTTGGGAGCTTATTGGTTGGGGCAAGGTTATTCTATATGCATTGTTTTGTATATATATTGTGAATTTGGTTATGAAGGACGAGTTGGAGGTCATACAGGAAGCAATAGAGTCAATATAAAATAGCATAGTGTATTAGAGTGCAACTATAATATCATGTTTTTTGTACTGAGGGTTAGGACATAGGGTCCTAAACCACTGTATATGAAAAATAGCATAGAGAAAATATGAGAGTGCATTACATTGACATGCATAACATTAGCATACACACACATGAATATTGATTTTTATACATATTACAAAGACTGTACATGCACTCAATGGACATGTCCTGGGTATAAACGATTTTAAATGGTCATAATGTGAATTGTGGATTATTATGTCGTGAATTTTGATATAGTGATTTATAATTATTAGTTTCAAAATTAATTGTTACAATTGGGAGATTTATGAAATTATGGGTATTTTTGGATTACAAAAATGTCAAGTGACAAGACCAATGGATTCGTAGTAGTAAAAATAAGTGATAAATGGTAATAGAAATATTTGACAAGTGGCATTAGGATTTATTAACAAGCGGCATAGAAAATTGGGTGACAAATGAACTGGAAATTGAGAGATAAATGGACTAATTATTAAAAAATACCAATTGGGGGCTACAATAAGATGACATGTGGTAAGTAAAAAGTGTCACAACACTTGCCACTTACCATACTCGCCACTCATGACATATTCATTTGAAAAACTCTCTTCTTTGTCTTTCACTTTAGATACAAGCTCTTATTTTCTTTATTTTCTTCTTCTCCGCTAATGACAGTCTCACCAACCATCAAGATCTTTGATTCTAACCAAACTCCTTCACCTTGTTTCTTGAAGATCCTTGTTATCTCTTCATCTTGTTACAAATAAAACCTAACCTATTCCTCCTTGAAAGTTGATGATCATATGAGTTGGAGGAGCTAGGGTTAAGTGATGTTTTGAAGAAATTTTGGAGCTAAAACAAGTAAGTATATTAAGGATCTTCATGGTTTGTTTAATAAAAGTATTTATGATGATCATTAAAGATAGATTGATGGATTAAAGGAGTTGAATATATGCTTAAACGTGGATGAAGAAATGGGTATATTTATGTCCTATTTTTGTGTGTATGATGAGTAATAAATTATGAATTGTTATAGGGATGTTTTAGAGATAGAATGATCATGAAAATGGTGATAAATGAACGTTAAACATTGATGAAGAAATGTGTAGGTTTATGTTCTGTTTTTGTATGATTAATGAACTATAAGTTATGAGTTGTTTTATAGATGTTTTTGAGATCGAATTGATGTAAGAATGAATAGGAAATGAAGTAGTAATGATTAACTAAGCATAATATGGTTTGGATGTAACATATAGGAGTTAAAAATCTGAAAAAATTGGAAGAGAATGATTGGAATTTCTCAAATACGATAACCCACGATCATAGGAATGCCTCCACGATCTTGGGAAATGCAAGGTAAAGCAGAGAAATAGTATGTTGACATAACCCATGATCGTGGGAAGTCCTCAATGATCGTGGGAAACACCTTTAACTTGAAATATTGCCTTTTTTGTGATATTTGAAACAACTAATACTAAGTTACTTTCCTATGGTATATTTAGACTTGAAAGAGGCTTGGAATGAACCTAGTTTGAGGTTAAATATGTTGTCAAAATGTTTCATATGTTTAGGGTGATAATTGAGGTTATAACATAAAAAATGGATTGTTTATATCAAGTGTTTAAAATATAGAAACTTAGAGATGATTAAGGAATAAAAATGTTATTAGAAATGCTACTGTGATTCAAAGGAGATAAGTAAGGTATATTAAATATGAATGAATGAGAATTTAGATATTATGTGATCATAAAATGCTAGAATAACATTAGTGAATGATTGATTGATGAACTTAGAATAATCATGTATAATTGAGGTGTAAACCTAAGTTCAAATTAGACATATATAAATGATAAAGGTTGAATGATCAAGACTTGTGATTAAGAAAACATACCCAGGAGCATCATTGAGCATGCATTGTACATAACACATATGCATATGTGTATGATTTAATACTTATTTGAATGATATAATTGGTAATGTGTAAAAATGTGTGTATTGTTGATTTAAACGCTCAAGTTAGATGACAGCATCCAGACATTGCTAGATCGTCGAGGCAATAGCTATTTGGAGCTTACTGCGAGTCAACCTAGATGTTACTCACTAGGATTTCATTTTTCTATTTATATTTCAATTATTGGACTGTGAATAATCTGAATGTGATAATTTCGAACATTGATGATCTAAGGAGTTCGATAATTGGGAATGCATTGGAAGTGTTCTGATTATATGTGAATCTGACATAAATATGTGTTATTAAAAAAATTGTTGAATGTCAAACTTATTTTCAATGGATATGAAAAATGTGATGTGTCTGAAATAAATGAAAGTTGTTAAAAGTATAATATGTGATTTGATGCATTTCATTACATGATATGCAAGATTAGATAATAGAGTTATGATCGGACTGAGCAGTGAAAAAGAGCTTAAAGTTTAGAATGTGTTTAAAGAACCGCCGACTCAATGTTATAATGAGCCTGGTATCCCCAACGAATACGGGACAGTTATTAATGAGCTCAATATCCACAACAGATATGGGACAGTTCAAAAAGGCACTCGGTCACAACAACATAACAATTGAAAGTGAGTCATATGTGCATTGCATATACAATTTGATAAGTATGATTTGAATGATTGAAATAGTTTATTTGAACTGTTCTGAATAATTGAATGTGAAATAATGTACACAATTATTTTTGATGAAATATGATGATATGTTAAATGATGTTCAATATATGATGATTTGATGTATGTGATGATTTGATTTGATTGTAAATTGAACTGTGAATTATCTTTGTGTTTGATACAGGTAAGCGTATCGATGATGGTTCGCTCATTGAGTTTGAAAAATTCTTTAAAATTTCAACATTGATTTTCAGGTACCAGAGAGGAGACTTAGCTTCTAAGACAAATTAGAAGAAATCTAGTACTGCATTTGGACTTAAGAAATGGCTCAAAGGTCAGTCAGTTAAGACTGAGGAGATAGGTAGAATTTTTTGTTTAGTTTCTCATTTCCTGTAGATTGTGTTGTAAAGTTTAGTAAACACTAAAATGTTTTGGATACTGTATATATATGGATAATGTAGTGTAATGCTACAACGTACATTATGTTTTTATAAATGGAATGAGGAATTGAGTTTTTGGATATTGTGTATATATGATGCCTTATAAGTGAATGTGACTCCTCTAACATACCCCTTTTATGAAGTATTTTCCCAAATGTCCCCAGGATGTCGGGAATGTGCCCCGTGGAAGTGGGATGTTCCAGGTTTTGGTATCAGATCATGGTTTGGCATCCATAGGGACAGATATAAGCATATATACATGATATTTAGTGAGAAACTCGGATAGTAATCAAGGTTATTGTTTATTATAGGTCATCCGCTATAGGTGATCAAGTTAGAGAATCAACTAACCTAGAGTCTGTAGGAGCTAATAGAGAGTCTCTTGTACCTCGATCCCATTAAATGCCTCTGAGAATCTCTAAGAGGAGAGAAAGGAGGTATGATAAATTTAGAAAGCAGGGGTTGTGGACTTCTACGGAAGTATAGACCCTGCTGAGGCAGAAGGATGGTTAGAGTGGACATAAAGAGTGTTCGATCAGATGAATTGTGAGTCAGACAAGAAGTTTGACTATGCAGTCTAACTACTGTAAGGTCGAGCTTACCAGTAGTGGAAGATTGTTCTAGGCAGTACCATCGGACCTTGCAGTTTGACATGGGAAGATTTTATGAAGGTGTTTAAAGAGAGTTATAAGCTGAATATTCATCTAGATAGAAAGATAAAGGAATTTCTGGATCTGAAGCAAGCAAGTCTCTTTGTAGCTGAATATTAGACAAGATTTAATGAGCTAATGGGATATGCTACTACCTTGATTCCAACTGAGGAAGACAAATGTAGGAGATTTGAATACAGATTGAATATGGAGATTAGGACGAGGTTGGCTATCACTAATTTGGGTAGTTTTTTGGAACTACGAGCTGCCTCGATCTAAATATAACGGTTGTTAAAAGATGGACAAGGAGAATGCAAACAGGAATTTAGAATGAAGAGACAAGGTGAGTCCCAAGTTCATTTTGGCAGAAGGTTCAGTGAGCACCAGAATAGATCATTTTGACCACTGACTAGATCAAGACAGTTAGGGTTTAGACAAAGAGGCAATTTTCTACAAGCTAGCAGTGTTAGAGGTATAGTATTTGAGCAGATGCCTAACTGTGAATATTGTGGTAAGAAGCATAGTGGGGAATATGGGAAGCTGTAGGCAGCTTGCTTTTGATGTGGCTCCTTTGAATGTTAGATTAGAGACTGCATCGTAATTTACGGAGTACAATCTAGAGCGAGAGGAGGAATAGTAACTGAGACAACTGTCCAGCAGAGCAGAGCTAGTGGATCTGGATAACGAGGCAGAGGTACAGGCAGAATGAGTTCGGCTAGCCCTATTGTCAGGACTGAGGTGCGAAGTAATCAGCCGCAGTTTTAAGCTAGAGTCTACGGGATCACCAGACAGGAGGCACAGAACTCCCCAAATATGGTAGCAGGTATGTTAAATGTCTTTAATTTTGAAGTATTTGTATTGGTAGATCTAGGATCTACACATTCATTTATCACACTGCATCTAGCATCTAAACTGCATTGTGATAGAGAAATGTTGAAATATGGATTAGAGGTGAGTACACCGGTAGATAGTACTACAGTGATAAGAGAAGTCTGTAAAGGGTAGATGATTCGAGTTGACCAGGCAGAGTTAGAAGTTGATATGATTGTACTACAGTTAAGTGAGATAGACCTTGTCTTAGGTATGGATTAGCCCGCTGCATATAGGGTTGTAATGAACTGTTACACAAAGGAGGTAATACTTGATTCTCCTAATCAGCTAAGAGCAATATTTCAAGGTATTAGTCAAGCAGTGCCACCCAGATTAATTTTATTCATGAGTGCATTGAGACTGATCCGAGGTGAATGTGAGGCTTATCTGGCCCACGTAGTTGATACCCGGACTGAGCAGATGGTACAAGATATTCCTATTGTTAGGAATTTTCTGGATGTGTTTCCCACTAAATTATCTGGTTTACCCCTAGATAGGGAAACATAGTTCGCTATAGACCATGTTCAAGTTGCTGCTCCTATATCTATTTCTTCATATAGGATAGCACCTGTGAAACTGAAGAAACTCAAGACTCAGTTACATGAGTTATTGGATAAGGGCTTTATCAGAATAAGTGTGTCACCTTGGGGAGCCCTAGTTTTGTCTGTGAAGAAGAAAGATGAGACTTTGAGGTTATGTATTGATTATAGGCAATTGAATAGGGCGACAGTGAAGAATAAGTACCCTTACTGAGGATAGATGACTTACTTAATCAGTTGCAGGGAGCTCAGGTATTCATTAAACTAGATTTGAGATCAAGGTACTATCAGTTGAAGAAAACATAGGTTAATGTACCAAAGAGTGCATTCAGGAGCAGATATAGATATTTTGAGTTTTTAGTGATGCTATTTTGGTTGAAAAATGCCCTAGCAGCTTTAATGGCATTAATAAATAAGGTATTCCAACCTTATTTATATCACTTTGTCATTGTGTTCATCGATGATATTTTGGCGTATTCAAAAAGTAGAGAGGATCATGCTAAACATCTAAGGTTAGTCCCACAGATAATGAGAGAGAAGCAATTGTATGTAAAGTTCAGTAAGTGTGAATTTTGACTTGATCGAGTAGTGTTCTTGGGTCATATAATGTCTGGACAGGGAATACAAGTAGATCCAAATAAAGTAGAAGCAGTGATGAAGTGGGAAACTTTGCGAAATGTGCCTAAGATCTAGAGTTTCCTTGGATTAGTCGGTTATTACAAAAGGTTTATCGAGGGGTTTTTAGTGATCTCAGCCCCCTTGACAAAGCTTCTAAGTAGGGATACCAATGGGCCGGGCCGAG
>JANQBM010000008.1:38924080-38936849 GCA_025594535.1 Erythroxylum domingense
TCCAAATGCTTCCTTTTCATCACATCTAGCAATCCCTCACCAAAATATATAAAACCAAGTAAAAGCTCACATTTAAGCACAATAAATCACCATAAGCATAGAATTAGGAACTAAAACATGCTAGATTTACACACTATCAGAATTACTCTCTCTCGAGTTATAATTCTTAACCTTAATTAATAAACCCTAATTCAAATTATGGAAATTGTGATCTCTCGATCTACAATTTGTCCAAAACCTAAATTAGTTCTAACGCTATCTATTAACCTACTGGGAATCTGTGCTTGATCTCTCGTTACACGACTCTACCAGTTTGATTCAATTATCTAACTATCCATTTAACTAACTCTCGTTAATTTAAATCGATGATTTTCACCAGCTCACCCTCTCAGTTTTTTTCCCAGTTATGAAGAATCAAATTGAATCATAATAAATCGAAATAAAACATAATCAAATCAATTTTATTAATCTCAAGAATACATAAACTCGAAGGTGAGTTTAGACAAAAAAATCAACACTCAATGACAAATAATTCTAATCAATCTCAAATCCTATACATCAATGAAATCGAAATAAAGACTAGACAATACTGTCAGAATGGATTTTGGAGCTGCGACTGCCGGAAATCACCTGCTCCAGAAAGTACGTCGCATCAAGCGTGTCTCCATGCCTCTCTTACTTCGTCTCCCTTCTCAATCGATTGATCTCTAACTAGGTTTTCCCTTAGATTTTTGACAGAATCTCACATTTGAGCAGCTCTCTCGGCTCTCTCATCTCCTCTTGGAGGCTACTAGATACTGTTCTATTTATCCTATAGCAACCATAGGTCAAACTTGTGGTCGAAATGGTCTGAAAAATCACCCAAATTTTGAGTTTTTATGTCAGTCTAACTCAGGGGGCGATCGTGGCCTACTATTTTTCCTTTTGCCTGACTTGATGCTCTTTGTCACGATAGTGGCCCATGATGCACGATCATGGCCTAGCTGCTGCTGGCTCCTCCTCTTCTGTCACGATCGTGGCTAATGTGCACGATCGTGGCCTATATGTTTTGGCCCGAAACTCTTCAAATCTTCACCGTTCTTCCCTGTTTACCCTGCAACACTAGCACAAACATCAAGGCACCTAAAAAATATACAAATTAAGCTCAAAGATTCAAACTAACCCATAAAAACACTTAAACACAAAACTAATCTAATTATGCCCTACATGTATGCTTAACACTCAATTTAACACAAAATGCATAACAGATCAAACCCTAAAACAACATATAAAACACCACTATCATATTGCCTGGAACAGTCTTCCACAACTGATATGTTGGACCTTGAGGTAATGAAATTACGTAGTCAAATATTTCATTTGACTTGCATTCCATCTGATCAAATACTATTTTGGTCCTTTCTAACCATCCTTCTGCCTCAACAAGGTCTGTACTTTCATAGAAGTCCACAGCCCCCTGCTTTCTTAGTTTATCATACTTCCTTTCTCTTTTGTTAGGGATTCTCATAGGCATTTGATCAGGTCGAGGTACAGAAGACTCCCTACTGGCTCCTAAAGACTCTAGGTTAGCTGATTCTCCAACTTGATCACCTATGGCGGATGACCTATAATTGACAATAACCTTGATTACTCTCCGAGTTTCTCACGATATATCATGTCTATATGCTTATATCTATCCTTATGGATGCCAAACCATACTTGTTGGACCCCACACCCCACCCGTAGGTGTTTGCAGGTGATACTGCAGCGTGTGTTTGCGGGTGATACCGCGGCATCCAACCTTAATCAGAATTGTCCGCTTTGGCTGCTACTCGACCTTACAACCTCACGGTTTTGTTCCGCTTTCGCGGACGCCTCACACCATTGAGCTAAGTTAGCTCAATGGTAAGAGGCGTGCAGTTAGATGCAACAAAACCTTGAGGTCTCGAGTTCGAGTACCAAAGAGGACAATACTGATTAAGGTTATGGTCGCGTGCAAACTTGAGATATGCGGGGCCCAGTTCGCCCCGGTACGCAAAACACGGACCCAACATTAAAAGGCGCCAAGCGGAACAAAACGTGAGGTTGCGAGGTCGAGTCGCAGCCAAAGCGGACAATTCTGATTAAGGTTGGATGCCGCTGTATCACCCGCAAACACACGCCGCAGTATCACCTGCAAACACCTACAAGTGGGGTGTGGGGTCCAACAATACTCTGATACCAAAACCTGTAAAACCCCACTTCTATTAAGCATATGCTCGTACATCCTAAGCACATTCGAGCACATACTCTGTGGAAGCGGTGCGTTAGAACAGTCACATTCACCTATATGGCATCATATATTAAAACATAATAATTCAAAAATTAAACTCCTTATTCCATTTATAAATCACAATTTACATTGAAGCATTTCGCTACATCCATATATACATTATCACAAAAATATCTTACAGTTTGCTACTGTTTATAACATTCTACATGAAATGAGAACTAAACAAAACACTTTATCTAACTCCTCAGTCTCAGCTGGCTAACCTTTGAGTCATTTCTTGAGTCCAAATGCAGTACTAGGCTTCTTTTAATTTGTCTTAAAAGTTAAGTCTCCTCTCTGTACCAGAAAAGCCATGTTGTAATTTTGATGAGATTTGCGAACTCAATGAGCTAACTATCATTGATGTGCTCACTCTTATCAATCACAATGACAGTTCACATTTCAATTCACAGACAGTTCACGTAATTAAATATTGTATATCATTTTATATTTAAGTTTCAGAATAGTTCAAACAATTCACTCTAATCAATCATATAACACACATATCAAATTATAAATGCAATTGCTCATGAGAATCCACTTTCATTGTTAATTGTTGTGACTGAGCACCCTTTTAATTGTCTCATATCCATTGTAGATACTAGGCTCATTTTACTAGTGAGCTTGTGGCTCTTACATGCATTTTTTAGTTTTAAGCTCTTTTTCACTAGCCACTCCAATCACTTCTTCCTTTATCTGATCATTCATATCATGTAATGAAATGCATCAAATCACATATATTCAATCAATCACTTTCATTCAATATGCACATTTGTTTTTCATTTTTTCATCGGACATAAGTTCGGCATTCAACATATTTGTTGAGAACACTTATTTCTTTCAAATTCACAAACAATCAGAACACTTCCAATACATTCCCAAATATCAAACTCATCAGACTATCAATGTCCAGAATTATCATATTCACATCATTATTTGTTCAATAATTTAAATTTAAGCAAATACAAATGATCTTAATGAGAACATCTAGGTTACTCAGAGTATGCTCCAGATATCTATTGCCTTGACATCCCGGCAATGTCTGGGCGCTGTCATTTTATTTACTCTCCCATATCATGCAACATACACACATTTATACATTACTAATTTGTTAAATCATATTAATACTCAATCATACACATATGTCTATGTGTTATGTACAATGCATGCTCAATGACAATCTCGGGTATGTATCCTCAATTATGAATCTTAATCATTCTTACTTCAAAACTCATATATATCTAATTTGAACTTAGGTTTACACCTCAATTATACACGATTATTCTTAACTCATCAGTCAATCATTCACCAATGTTATTTTAGCATTATATGATCACATAATATCTAAATTCTGATTCTATCTTACTTAATACACATCATTCATCTCCTTTGAATCACATTAGCATTCAGGAGAACACTTTAATCACCTCTTCGATCATCAAAACAGGTTCATTTTAAGCCTCATTCAAGCCAAAATGCATCATAAGAAAGTACCTTAGCATTAGTTGTTTCAAACATCACTTAAAAAACAACATTTCACTTAATATGCTAGCCCACGATCATGGTGGACCTTCCCACGATAGTGACATAAGCCATTGCAACTGGCCATAGTTATGAGATGGGTGCCGTAATCATGACAAAACCCAATTATCTAGGCCACAATCGTGCCCTGCCTTTCTCCCTTCATTTCGTCACGAATTCAACATACTTAGAACCATCTTCCAATTTTCCAGAATTCATATCCATTTATATAACTTCATTTCATGCTAATCTAACTACCATAATGATTGCATTAAAACTTATAAAATTCTACTCAATTGATTCATTCTCATTCACTTAATCCCATTATACATGCATTCCTAACTTTCCAAATTTTATCTCTTTCATAATGCATCAATAAATCATCTCCATAACAATAAATCATCTCCATAGTTCATCATTTAAACTTTTTGTCCTCATCATTCTCACCTCAATTTCAACTCAATAACATCTATGAAACAAATCATGAATCATTTTTCATCAACCATACAAAAACAGAACATATCATCATCATTTTTTATCACTCATAAATCCTAGTTCTTCTCATTTCAAGAACTACACTTGCCTCTTCTTTAACTTCAAAACGTAATCTAATTCATTTCTAAAACAACCAATAACCCACATTTTTATACACCCTAAAATAGAACATATTTATCCATTCATTCATCAGAATTTTTGCACTTATCATATACCATTTTCACTAAATCAATCCATCTCAAACTATCCTTATAGCAATTGATAGATTATTACTTATCATAAACACAAAAATAAGGCATCAATATACCCATTTCTTCATCAACATTCAACACTCATTCATCATCATTTTTATGATCATTTAACCTCTGACTATCATTACAAATGTTTCATTTAACAAAACCATGAAGATCCATAATAATACACTTACTTGTTTTAACTCCAAGCTTTGAAGATCACGTAGCCCTAGCCTCAAGCATACATGATCATCAACATTTAAGGGTGAAATATGTTGGGTCTTTTAGTGACAAGAAGAAGAGCTAGCAAGGATCTTGAAGAAACAAAGTGAAGGAGTTGAACAAAAATCAACATGATGAGGGTTGGTGAGAAAATCGTGAGTGAAGAAGAAGAGAATAATGAAAATGAAGAGATAAGAGTATTAAACAAAATGAAAGACAAAATGACAATGGTCTTTTAAATGGGTTAGTGTCGTGGGTGAGTGTGGTGAGTGGCAAGTGTTGTGACATTTGTAATTTGTCACATGTCACCTTATTGTGGTTCCTACTTAACTCTTTTAATAACTAGTCCATTTGTCTCTCAATTTCAAGTCCATTTGTCACCCAATTTTCTATGACACTTGCCAAGAAATCCTAATGCCATTTGTTAATTATTTCTACTGCCTTTTGTTACTTATTTCTACTACCATTTATCAATTTGTCTTGCCATTTGATATTTTTTCTAGTCCAAAAATACCCATAATTTCATAAATCTCCCAATTTTAACAAATAATTTCTAAATCGCCAATTATAATTTATCAACCAAAATTCAATACTTAATAATTCATAATTCACATCATAATCATTTAAAAATAATTTATACCCTGAAATGTCAATTGAGTGTATATATAGTCTTCGTAATATGTACAAATATCAATAATCACGTGTGTGTATGCTTATGCTAGTGATATGCATGTAAATGCAATGCATTCCTATTTTCTCTTTACTATTTCTCATATACAGAATTATAGGGTTCTAACCCTTAATATGGGAAAATGGGATATTACACTAAATGCTTGGAATCATTCCTTTTCAATACAATACATTTTAATAATTTAAACTTCAATGATCAAATCAAGTATAATTGTTTCCTCATGTATGTCCTTGTTTTCTCTTGATTATTGCTTTCATGTTCTTGGCGTTTTGAGTTATTTTCTCCATAAACTTAGGTTTATGTCTAGCTTTAACTAACAATTTCTACTTTGAAACATTTTATAGTACTATTCTTGATAACAATATGGTTAATATAATCAAGGTCTATATATATGGTTTATACATATAAAGCCTTAATAACATAGTTTCGTATATGAAGTTGAAGTGTTTGGTATATAAAGTTGATTAAGTTAGTTTGCATTGTGTTTTATATTATAGTTAAATGTTAATGCAAAGAACATCTATTTTAGTATATTGAAGACTATTTAAAATTGAACTTAAGGATTATAATATTTGACATCGTTAGAAAAATTAATGATATTCAAAATCCTTTTTTATATAAAATGAAACATATTAACTAATTTTTTTAAAAATGAGTTTTAGGATAATAAAGCATGTTTCAAAATTTTTAAACAAACTTTTTCTATTGTTAATAATAATTTTTAAATTTAGAAAAAAAAAGCCTAACCCAAAGCTAATTAGGAAAAAGCTCAATCAAAATCAAAACTTAAGCCCTTGGCCTTAAGGCCTAATTAGGTTCAAACTGTCCAAAGTCCAAAGGCCCATACCCAATCAATTCATTTCAAGTTGGGCCCTACTGGCCACCGTCATTTCTATATATAATTGACTTTAAGCTTGATCAAACCGAACTTGGTCCAGCCCAGTATCATTACTATACGTACTTGGCTTTTATTGAAAGGACACATTTCAAAATTCCCCTTCCAGAACTTGAGTGGAGTCCTTTCGACGACCCCATGGTAGTCCTCTAATTGATATCTAACTCAATTAAAGGGTTCTCGTAAAGTCAAGTCGTTCAACTATTAAAAACTTTGTATCCTTTAAAAGTTAAAAGCAAAAAAAATGTTGGGAAACCTTTTTTTATATAAATCTGGCAACAGTTACTTTTCTAAGATTCCCAAATTTAAAAAACCTACATAGCACATTTTAAAACAATTCTAGTATTTCATATAACATCTCAACTTATGGAATCGAACCTCAGGTACACTTCACAAGCAATCACAAACATATAATTCTCAACATTTTAAAAACGTCATTGAGGATCAAAGCCCTCATAGTTCATTAAGTAAAAGATATTTATAATCCCACAAATATTCAGAAGATCACACTTTCGAACCCTTTTTAAAATAATTTAAAACATATCATATACATAGCAAAAATAACACAAGCAAAGCTACACCCAACGATACAACTAATCCTGCGACAGAGTCCCAATTACTGCAGCACTTATATGCATACCTGAGGTGATTTATTTAAAAACATAAAAATAAGGGTGAGTTAAACGAGCTCAATGAGTGCTATTCTGTTTACTAAAAATTAAACTTTTTATAACAATATAACTAAAATAGTCCCATACCACAATAAAGCTCATGGTAAAATATTTGTCATAACAATTCATTTGTGCATCATCAAATCTGGTAATAACATAACATTTCGTAAAACACTTTTCTGAAATACTATTTTGAAATTCGTCATTAAACTCATAATATACAAGTTTTCATTTTACATTTTCCTTTTTCTTTAAACAATAAACAATGGTGGCAATAATTTTTCTGAAAACTTTTATATTGAAAATAAGTCAACCACTAAAATTGATACCATAAGGCGCCTCTCAAATTACTTTTAACATAAATAGTGGCGACCTTATTATTTTCATGAACTTTCTTACTCAACATAGTCCACCACTAGTTTCTTTACCATATGGTACACTAAGCAGAAAATTAAGGAGTTGGTTCTACATCACTGACCCGTGACTAGTTAACCACTAATTACGGAGTTGGTTCTACATTATTTACCTACAATAGGTTAACGGCTATAAATCGGTAATTTACAGAGCTAGTTCTACATCGCTTACCCATAACAAGTCACGAAGCTAGTTCTGCATCACTTACCCGTAACAAGTCACGAAGCTAGTTCTGATCGTTTACCCATAACTAGTTAATCACTATTTACGGAGATGATTCTATATCTCTTACCCGTAATATGTTAACTACTATAAACAGGTATGATAACATGTATAAAGCGTAACAATGTACCATAGGCAAAAGCAACTCATACTATTTCAGTTCATCTTATTTTCGAAATCAATTATGGGAGGATTCATAACCATTCAATTTAATATATAATTTCAATGCAACTTCCAATCATACAAAATTTAACCTTCAATTTACAACTCATATATTGCTAAAACATAATCTTATGCTAGCAATATTCACTTGTAAAATATCATTCACATAAAACTCAACATAAATATTTATTTCATGATCAAATGAAATCCATTTGCATAAAATCAATTTAAAGTACACTCACAACTTGTTAGTTTCCTTTTCACCACTTTGAAGTACTCCAGTTGGTTTCATTTTCTAATTTGAAAACCTAATATGAATACATTCAACTCCTTAATACATTTTTCAATCAAATACACCACAAGCCATGTCAGTTTCATTACTTTCCACATATAATCCATATACTATTTTTTTCTCCAAATAATAACATAACACTTCATTTAATAATTTCAATATCACAAATACACTTAATGACCATCCTTAATTACATTAATATGGTCATTATATCACAACCATACTTTTATTCCAAAAATGTCTTTGAAGCTAAACTTAACATATTATACATTACACTTTTCTGATTCAATTTCAATTTATTTCTAACATTTAAAACCAATCCAAATTCACTTCCATGACATTTTAATACACGCATTTAAGCCATAAAATTTTATTAACAAAATTTTTACATAACCATGCACCCTTGGCCGAATTTCAACTAAAACCAATTCTAAATCAATTCTTTTTCATTTCATTACTTCATTAACATCAAAATCACGCTATGAATATCATAAAACATCAATGTAGAATTTTGGATCATAATACATTAAAAAACCCTAGTCATGGTTAAAAATTCATCGTCATTTCCATCGTTTTTCTTCCATTATTTCATCATTAAACTAACTTCCTAATGCTCTTCATTAATCTTAAATTATCAAATGGAAAAATAAAACACTTTAGGTAATAGATCTCACCTTTGACCAAGGTTCCACAGTTTAGTTTTCTTGATTTTTCTTCTCCCAATTACTTCCAATGCAATCAAACCTTGATATTACATCAAAAGGGTGCAATTTACACCATCAAAACCAAATCTAACCTATAACACAACAAATCCAACTTTTCAACAAAACTAGTAAGCTTACCAACCCATTTTCTTCTTCCTCTTCACTTGGATGGCTACAGGATCATGGTGGATGCTTGATTGGAGGTAGAAGACCATGAAAAAATCTTTGGATTTCTTTTTCATATAATAATCGAAGCTCCCTCTTCTTCTTTTTCTTTTCTTTTCTTTTTTCTCTCTCTTCCTTCCTTTCTCCAACAACGACCGTCATTTCTCCTTGCTTCTCTCTTATTTTCTTTTTGCTTCTGGGCTATTCAACGATGCTCTCTCACAACTACTCACCAAATGAATCAACTTGTGTCTTAATTCTTGCTTTTTATACTCTTTAATACTTTACACATGTCACTCTCCTATTGATTGTCTCTAATGACTCACCATCAATTTAATTGATAATGCTTAACTCTTAAGAAAGCCTTTAATTGGTCATTAGGTGTGACTTACTAATCCACTCACACCATTGCACACAAAAAGACCAAATTATCCTTTAATGAATTTAATTCACCAACTAATCGAATTAAATTCCAAAAATATTTCATAACCATTTTATTATCAAATTGACCATGAAATTCTCTAATTAGCGTCTATGAACAATCGTCCCTTCTTCTCGATTTTTGGCATCTCCACTTTGGCGTTGATGGCATGAAGGACTTATAAGGATCCACGTCTTCCTTCTGTTGACTTTGAGGTTTCCTCTTCAAGTGATGCAAGTTTGCTCTTCTTTGGAAAATCCCTAATTCGATGAGATCCGTCGCAAAGGTAGCACTTTATTAAGGAACGCTCTTCACCCTTTTCTTCCTTTTGACCCTTGCTTGAACCTTTTTTCGACTTGCCAATCTTTAAAGCTCCTTCTTTTCCTTGCTTCTTCTCTCCCCTACCCTTGCCTTTATCATTTTTTTAGGATTTAGAGTGGTGGACATCTCTTCTTACTTTATAAAGTGATTCAGCAATAGCGATGGCATTTGCAAAGTCTTGAAAACCTCACCTCTCTAACTCCGTCTTGGCCCAAGGTTGTAAACCATCGTAGAAGGCAAATAATGCTTCTTTGTCTGGATAATCGAGAATTTCTAACAATACCTCTTGAAACTGCCTGACATATTCTCGAATGCTTCTCGAGTGTGTGAGCCTTCTTAACTTGGCTCGGGCTTCCTTATTTATATTCTCAGGGTAAAACTGCTTTTTAACTCCTACTTGAAGTCATCTCATATGTTCATGGTGCAAGTCACCTTCTCGATATCGTTATACCTTCTCCTCCATCACACCATAGTCGTGTCTACAAGGTAGAGGGAAACACTATCAATCACCTTAACATAGTCCGTAATGCCAAGTGCTAAGTGTTGCTCCATACTTTAAAGGAAATTATTGATGGCTTTTACATCCCTTGCTCCTCTAAAAGCCTTAGGTTCTGGGACCTTTACTTTGGTAGAAGTGGTGGAAGCAATAAGTGCCACAATGCTTTATTTCACTTCCATCTTACACAAGCTTCAATCTCCCTTTACTTCCTTCAACGCAGCAGTCAAACTAGCACATGCTTCTTCAAGCATAATAATTTTAACAACAAGAGAAGTTTCCAAGGAACTCACCTTTTCGGAAACATTTGAGGCAACAATATTGACAGTTCCATTTATCTCTTCCCAGAGTAGAGATTGCTCCTTCTCCAGCTCTTCTACTCTTTGGTCTCAATCATTGATCCTCTCCCGATCTTCCCTTGTTGGTAGGAGAAACCCTCTTAGCCTCCCTTCTTTCATGGATAGTTTCTTCGCTCGAGCCAGCCATCTCGATGATACCCAAAAGATCTCTAACAATGCTCTTATACTACTTGTAACGGGCTTGGACTTTCACCAACGCTTGTTCGACAGTTGAGTACACTTTCGTCACCAAGTCAATCTTCTACACGAAACACTTTGTTAAAGAGAAGAAGGAATGTGGGAGAACGTAAAACGCTTATATTAAAGAACTCTCTCAAGAATGCTATAATGCTTATGATGATCTCTATGACCTTCTATAAGTTACAAATTAGGCAACCCAAGGGGTATATATATTAATTTCTACTCAGAATGGACGGTCAAGATCTATTTCTTGTAAAAAATTCTCTACACTAATGTATCCCTATCTACAACATTCTACAAGCTTCTATAAACTTCCAATCCATAGGCATCCACAAGCTTTCATAGTCTTCTACCATACTTCAGAAGATTTCGAGGTCTTCCATAAGCTTCTACTATATTCCACAAGCTTCCAAAGTCTTGCATACACTTCTACTATGTTGTAAAAGCTTCCAGAATCTTCCATAAGATTCCATCGAATACTCTTTGGGTCAAACCTCATCTTATGAGCTTCAAAACATGTGAAATGTAACACTTATCACGCACGTTGTTTTTTATTTGTTTCCCTCCTTTAAAGTCAAGAGATAGTATAGAGTAAATATTTCAAAAAAAAATGTTAATTTGACTGAATAATTTTATTTATTAAATTAATATAAAATAATATTTCAACTTTTAAAATTATTTTTTAATTTAAAATTTAATAAAATATTTCAATGCCCAAGTAGCACAACCAATACAACTCAAAAAATTTTGGTAAGATCTTGCATTTAAATTTAATAAGATATTGAGGAAGTACCAATATTTAACCAAATACTAGTTGTACCGATACGAAATTCAAAATACTGCACCTTTACAAACAATTTTGCACTAACCAAAAAAAAAAAAGCAGGATATAATGTCAAGTTGGTCTAATAATATATATCTAGTTGATCGATTTAACCCACCCCGATCTATTAACAATTCTTGACCGTGTGACTTGATCTGACACAACAAAACTTCAGTTTCAATCATATTTTCAGGCTGAGTCGGGCCTGGGTTGTACTTTTACGTATGTAGAAACAAGAAATAATAAGATAGTTTATGAGTCTGACTTCATACTTTTCACCTTTTTACATTCAGATCCGAAACATAAATCAATCAAGAAAAAAAGAAAAATTCAACAATAAACAGACGGCCACTTGAGCAACTCGCAGTGACTCATTAAGTCCACTTCCTATAGAACATATTTATCATTTTAACCTACTTGCTTCCGATTAATGTTACTGTTAACTGCTAGAGAAATGATTAATCTCTCATCAAAGCAATGATTTCTAGCGACCAATGACACTACTCCGAAAACTCAAACAATCTCCAATCATAAGTACACCATGGTCCATTAACCTCAAGATAGTGGCCACAAGAAGAGAAAACACTAGTTTTAATCTGATAAAGGTCAAATAAAACCTAAGAGTACAAAACCTGAACAGCTAAAACTGAAATAAAGCAGAAATAGAGAAACACAGACCCGATGGCAATGGGTAGATAAAACAACGAACTAAGGTGCCACAATGTTACTCGTCCAAAGCCAAATAGAACATATATCCTTAATTCTGTGGCGATGCTTTTGCAACTCCACTCTGTTGAGCAGATTGTGATGATGGAGGTGCATCATAAGTTCCACGCGTACTATTGGTAGCATTTCCATCTGCAGGGTAAGCAGCAGGCTGCGAGTAACCACTGCCATAAGAAGTGTTGTAAGCAGGTGGTCCCTGTCCATAACCTGGTTGACCAACTGGCGGTGGACCATAAGGTTGACCATACCCAGATTGAGATGCTGTTACACCATAACCGGAAGGAGCACGCGGAGGGACTGAATCTGGTTGACTATACCCAGAAGGAGGTGGTTGAGAGTGTGGATACCCAGGCTGAACAGGAGCAGGCTGGCCATATCCTCCAGCATTACTAGGTGACTGCTGGGTCTGCCCGTAAACTGCAGGGTTAGCAAGAGGTTTCTGCCCTTGAGGAGGTCCATAGCCGGA
>JANQBM010000008.1:38936949-38967208 GCA_025594535.1 Erythroxylum domingense
TTCCAAATTTTTACTAACTAATTTTACTAATTCATTTCTAATATTCTAACTTATATATTTTTAATATAACAAATTTTGATCAAGATAATTCCTTTCTTAGTTTACATTCTAAATTTTAAATATTTATAATTTTATTACAAAATTTTTAGTTACACAATATTCATTTGTACGTTAAATTCCAACATCTAAACTAAGCATAAATACTTCTAAAATTAAATTAAGTGGCATTATATCCCGTGCATTTGTGCTAGTTCTTATTCTACGTGCATTGAACACGTAAAAGAAATGTTTCTGTTCCTAGTCCTCGTGCATGTGGCGTGATTCAAAGCCCTAGCTGTAGGTAGTTTGAAGGACTTTGTGCACGTGGAGACTCTCATTAAGTCCAATTCCCAGATCAGTCAGCTTTCGGTATTTCTGAGTAGTACTTTGTGCATGTGGAGACTATCATAAGTTCAATTCCCAGATCAATGAGCTTTTGGTATTTCTCCACTGCTGTTTATACCAAAATTCCCATATCACTGAGCTTTTGGTATTTCTCCACTGCTTTTTATACCAATTCTCTTG
This sequence comes from Erythroxylum domingense, assembly GCA_025594535.1. Classification (NCBI taxonomy): domain Eukaryota; kingdom Viridiplantae; phylum Streptophyta; class Magnoliopsida; order Malpighiales; family Erythroxylaceae; genus Erythroxylum; species Erythroxylum domingense. Next base: position 38,937,514 of record JANQBM010000008.1, read on the forward strand.
ATACAATCTCCATTACCGTTTAGGAGGGATCAGTGAAAGAAGGATCTCCTGTCTATCATTGGATATACTAAAGCCTTTGAGGGTTTCATAACAATTTCTTTTATGTTTTCTTTTTATCAAGCTTATGATTACTGTATCGTATCCGCTGATATATCAACGGAAAATGATACTAAAATATGTTATACCACACCGAATTTTACAAAATTTCGATTTGTAACAGTACAGAGATAAGAGAGAATATATTCAAATATTGGGTAAAAATTATAAATTAAGAAAAATTAAAGAGTTAAATTCAAATTATATATTTTATATTTGAACATAAAATAATTTTAGATAACAGTTATTTTATCAAAAATAAAATATTTTATATTAATTTTAATAAATAATTTGTTGAATCAAATTTTATAATACTATTTTAGTTTTAAAACTCAATAAGATTTAATTTTTAATTATGTAAAAATTTTAAACTATTTTATAATTTTAAAAAGTATCTAAGATAATATTTAATATTAACGATCGGAAATCAATATGAACTTTGCGAAGCTTGCATTTTTTTTTGGATACAAGGGAGTAATCAAAGTTTGCTAGGTTCTAACATGACAGCCCTAGGCTGAGCAACACCCAAGAGATCCTCCTTAAAGAAAGGATGGAGCTATCCAAGGGTTCTCGAAATTAGTATCAGTAAAACTGCCTCCATAAGCCTAAATAGCCAAGTAGTCGACTACATATTTGCTTCGCGATAAATATTCATCACACGACAATGCCAAGTATGGTTAAGCATATCCTTACAAGTACGAATAATTTAATAGAATTTATCTATAAGAAAAAATCATCTTTATTTTGATAACGGTTAAAAGAGAGTCTAATTCAAGAAATATATTTCATAAGGTTCGATTCCAAGGTAAAAACAGTCCAATTTTGGCTTGAACTTTTTCAGCTTTAGTGGGCTAAGGTGCCTGCCTAGGTCTATTGTGCTAATATCTTAAGGAAGAAGAGATGGGCGAAGTTTCTCTAGTTTCCAACTTACAATAATCATATCGCAGGGTATATATGGTCCATCTTTAATTGTTTAAAGGAAAATCATTGAAGCAAAAACCAAAAAGCAAAATACATGTGGAGGATCTAAGGGAAAGCAGGAACATGGAGGATCAACATCTAAAACAACTCCAAATTTTACGAAAGTTCCTCTAGCTAAGCTGCATTGCAGAATACAATTATACACGCAATAGCTTTTCCATAGCTACCTGATTTGTAAGAATTTTATCTTTGTAAAGCAATCACAATATCATTTATGTTAGTGATGTTTGGCCTATTGTAGAGATTCAAGTAACTTATTACTGCTAAGAGATGGAATATCTTCACTCTTGTCTATGCAAAAACATGTGTTTTGAAGTCATTTACGTCGCCAAAAACTAATAATAGAAGTGCATCGTTGAAATAATACCAAACGTTATAGTCCTAAAGGTAACAGTAGATGAGTAAATCAAAACATCATATCAAAGAAATCTCAATCCTCTCCCCGTAAAAAGATGCAAATGATGTACTATCATGTAATGCCACAGTCCCAACAGGCAGAAAATGCAAACAGGATATGCATTTACTGCAAAGTTTGCTAGTCCCTAGTCAATCCTTCCATTTATCACCTGCCCATTTACTTCTTCGTCACGTTTTTGCAATCTGCAGAGAGAAAGATTGATGGGTTTGAAAGATTCTGAATTTTGAATCATCACTGTATTCTTCACAGTAGTTCAAACATCCAGCATAACTACATAAAGGCTTACTTTCCTACTCTGACCTAGCCGTCTGATTGTATCTGATCCAAGGAAACATATCATATCACAAGAACTTTACCCTTTATCTGCCTGTTCCTCTGAACGTATCTACGCATACTGTCATTGCATACACATTCTATATCATATACTGTTAATGTACTTTCCTGTGTGTAATATTTATGTTCTTGATATAATAAGCAAGTTTTTTTTCCACGGTGGAGAAAGGAGAAAGGTCAGAGATTGTATTTAGTTCACCAAAACTTCCAAGAAAGATAAAAGTTGAAGATTTGGAAATCTCGAAAAAGGTGGCTGACTCAAGAGGCGATGAATTGGAGGACAATAGACGTGACTCTCTCTCCCTGTACACGTCTCTTTTTGTATCTTCTCCTCTCCAAAAAACACAATGATGTTGGCCCCTGGCAATCTGACTCTGACAGAGCCAGCAAGACAGAGATGAAGAAAGAGGGAATAGTTAACTTTTTCTTTAAGTTTTATACGGGTGTCACTGCTCAAAGATTGACAAAAAGTGGAGCAGAAACTGGAGAAATGGTCGTATTTTTTCTGAAGAAAGCTCTTGTGCTCCTTACAGTCACTGTGACACGAAATGTAACCGTGTGGATATGAGAGGGATACTGAGAGAGCGAGTGAGAAAGTGTGAAATGAAAAGAATTAAACAGTCGAAGAAAATAAGGAAATTCTCAGTCACCTCCTTCACTCAAACCGTATAATAAGTCACATCTCTCTCTCTTACAAACACACATACACATGTCTATAGTGTTAGGATTTCAGTGAGTTCGAAAACTTGATGTTACTTTCTTCTGAGAGAACTAAAGTAAATATATCCTTTTTTTCTCCAGAGATGCAAGAATAACATGCATATGTATATATTATATGCATAAACATGTTGGGTAGATGTTAAATAACAGCTGAAATACCCAGGACGCTATAAGATATGAAACCCTAACCCTAATCTACTTTAATGCATAGGTATACGGGTATCATATGGAGTTTCCTTGCAATTCCTTTTTTTACTAATGTTAGAATCAATATTTTCACGAATAACTACAGAAAATGAACCCTGGGGAAAGTTTGAGGCTTTGGGTTCAGATTTGGAGCATAAGTAGATTATGATCATAATCTTGTGTGCGTGAGAGAGAGAAGGAGGGAGGAAACAGTGTTAGGACTTGTATCTACTGTTTTGTCTAAGAAAAACTGTGGTTAAAAACTGTAAGTGGTGGAGCTGGAGAAGTAATGAAACAGGAAAAGGAAAAAAAGTTGAAGAACCCTTACATGGGAGAACATAAGCTACTTTTGGATCCAGTAAAGCTATAATACGCCGTCCTACAGTGTTTAGATTCTTTCATTCATATAGAAGAAATAAGAGGAGAAGCTGTGTTTTACATGTTAGAAACTACCTTATATATGTGTATGTATGAATGAATGAACAAAAGATATGGAACAAAGTAGCATTGATATGTATAATCTCTTCTTTTCTTTATAAGGTTGAAAGAAAACAATACAGAAGCTTCAGTTAAAAAGAAGGGATATTTAAGTTAACTTCATATATGGATTATTTCTACATATCTTCACAATCAAAAGAGAGTTAGTCCAAAAGGAAGATTATAAGCTAAACCTTGATCAGCGCAAATTGGAGTTGAATTTGAATATCTTTTTGACCTACAACTTTTCGAGTCTATGGCTAACATTACGTTGTAGACTTGCATAAATGCAAAATTCAGCGGTCCCCACGAACAATTCAGAGTAAATAATGAAAAGAATATAGTGTAAAGAATGACTAAGAGGTAGACTTAGAATGACTAAGACGTAGACTTAGTCCAAGGGAATCCTCTTTATAAACTTAACTAATGTTACTTCATTTATTCTTAAGCATAAACAACAAATGACAGAGAATTGGGAAACTTTCAACATGCTCGTGCCATGAGTTGCAATAGTGGCACTAAAAAAGTTTCAACAGCCAACACTATGTTATTTTGTGCACCCTTATTTTAACCATGTTAAAACATGGCTAAAGAAATTAAAAGTTTATGGTTTTAGTAAGTATACTTAAGAGCAAAACCAGCCCAATTACCAAATAAATTACTAAGAAACAGTAGAACTTAAGTATTCTAGCTAAAGAGTCCATGTGAGGCTACCTAGCTAGAATCCTTATAATACCATACCAAGAGAGTTCTTGCAGACCATGCCTAGAGATGGTGGCTAGAAACCCTATATAGGATTTCTATCGGACTGATCAACAGTTGATTCACATGCTACCGTCTCGACCTCCTTCTTCATTGATATTCCCTGACGGGTTCTCATTCCAAGGAAGTTGGTAAGGAATGGACAGACCAGAAACTTGGTAGAAACCTTCATTACCTATCCTTTTGTTGAACTGATCAACTAGTGGCCTTTGGCGAGAAGTCGACATTGGTGTCAATGAGCTAGCTCCCAGTGTTGGCAATGCTGTGGAGATTTCAGGGCAGGTGTATCGAATCAGATTGGCGTTTGCAGCATCAAGTTCTTTCTGCAACCTCTCGACCTGTCTCTGGAGGAAGGAGATAGCACCTACACATCCATATACTGGATCTCTCACTCTTGCCTCAGCTTCATAGGCAAGAGAGTTGACAGCATCTTCTCGCTGGTGAGGAAGGAGCTCGTTGAGTAGCTTCGTTACATTGCTTGCTCCGAAGATCTTGTGCACATTGGCAAATTTTTGAGGCTCCTCCGGTGGGAAATAAGGAGCAAATATGCAACCTGGCATGCATTTCCTCCTCAAAAATTTGCAGGCAGCACATGGAGAGTTGTAAGAGCTTGATGAAGCCATATTTTCTCTGAAACAAAAGAAAGTAAAGCCCAGAAAGAAATCGAGAACTCTCTGTGAGATTTCCTTCAATAAGTAAGACTTTTTGCCCCTTCAAATCAATTTGAATAGTAAATTTATTAACTAAAACATTTTTCATATATTCATCTCTCCTAAGCAATAATTGCAGAGGTTCAGAAGAGAACCAGCTCTTCCATTTTCTTTCACAAAAATCATCCTTTCATTATGGTAAATGTATTTTATAAACCCCTTATCATTTAGTGTAGCTACTCCATAACTCATAGCTCCTGTACTGTCTACTGGGGGGATATGATTTGTAACCTCCAAGAGTCATGATATAGTAGACGAAGGCGCCAAGTAAACCTTAAACTTCTCTTCCTTTTTCTTATTCGTTTTCCAGCTCCTAAGGACTCACAGTTATACAATTAGAGCAAAAGTCCCTCTTACATATCTTTGAATATCAGTCAAAACCCATGTATGAATCTAGCCATTGATCTATTACTACCAGATAGTTAACTACCCTGCATCTTCCTTCCAATTCTTTTCTTAGCTTTTTGTTCACCTGTTCGTTTGTTTCCCTTGATTTCTTTCTTTTCCATATTATACTTGTTCCATAAACTCTGAAAACAACTTGACTCTTACGCATCACTTGACAGACAAATTATATCTTCTGCTGCTTGTCTCACTTTAAATTTTGTTGACAGATTTTGTATTTCAATGAATCCAATAACTCCTCTCTTCCCACACCCACCAGCCCCTCTACTCCTGACCCAATCTTTTTCTCTCTGTGTCGACGGATGTTAATGCTTTGAACTTTGGTGGCTTTATGTGTTGCAGAAGCAACAATATAAAGAATCGTAATCTCTTCAGATGACTCCAACATGGATAGTATGAACATTGCAATTAGCCATGGTTTTGTATATTTATATCTTTAATATATATTGTTCATGAACAGACATACCATCGCCCTAGATCAGAGGCTTTTAACCAAAGAGTTGATTGTAGTATCTCTTAGCTAGCTTTTTAGCTTACCCGAAGGCCAAAAAAAAAAAAAGATGAAGAGAATTGTTAGGCATGGTAAAGTTATAAAGAAGCTACATAAGTTTACCTGTTTATGATCTAGGTTCCTCTGATCAGATGAACAAAAAGAGGACAACCTTTTTTACTCTTTCACGAGCTAGCCAAAACGTTTCTTTTTTTTCTTTCCGAGGAAATTTTTTTTTAGCCTTTGCAAATAAAAGAGACAAGCTTCACAGATTCATTATTTATGAGAGGTGAGTCCTGAAAGAGGAAACCCTAACTGTAGGGAGAAAGAGAGAATGTGGAGGTGTTAGAGAGAGGTAGTAGAATGCAGTAGCTAGCAAAAGGTAACACGGTGAGAGAGGAGAGGAAGGGCAAAGAACACAGTAAAATTAGTGGATGGAGAAGAAATGGAGCTAGCTAGGCAAAAGACAAAGGGTAATAAATGGGAAGTACACCGTAAAGAACGACTAATGCCACTGCATCAAATAATAATATCAGGTATGCGGGGATGTCTCCCGTATTTCTCTCTCATGTGTAGGGATGTCGAAAAAGGCCTGGCCCTAAGGATGTTAATGGGTCGGGTCGGGCCGGGGCCGGATCGGGCTCGGTCTCAAAAATGACGAGCCACGGGCCGGCCCGTGGCCCGCGCCGGCCGGAATGGTTCGGCTCGCCGATAGGGTAGACCGGTTTATATATTTTTTAATATAAAAAATAAAAAACAGCGTCCTTTTAGACAAAACGACGCCTTTTTATTTGGCCACGGGCCGGGCTGGGCTGGCCCGTGGCCCGCACATGGCCCGCCGAACCCGGGACAAAAACGGGCCGGGCCAACATTAACATCCCTACTTCTAAGGAAAAATGTACCTTTCAGATAGATTGATGAATGTTAGAGAATTTTTGAGAAGTTAAAGCATCGGTTAACTACAAAACCAGTGCTACCTATTCCATCTAGATCTGGAGGTTATGTGGTATATAGTGATGCTTCACACTAGGGGTTAGGATGTGTACTGATGCAACATGGTAGAGTGATTGCATATGCATCGAGATAGTTAAGGTCTCACGATTTTAATTATTTGGTATATGATTTAGAGCTTGTAATAGTGGTATTTGCTCTAAAAATTTGGAGAAATTATCTCTATGGAGAGACATTTCAGGTATTCACTGATCATAAGAGTTCGAGGTGTTTATTGAGTTAGAAAGAGTTGAATATGAGACAGAGACGATGGATAGAGTTGCTTAAAGATTATGTTTGCATAATAAATTATCATCCTGGTAAAGCTAATGTCGTAGTTGATGCATTAAGCAGAAAATCTGATAGTAGTGTAGCACAAATGCAGATATCAAGGTTACCAAGCCTAGTACAACTAAGACCATTGAATGTTGAGTTGAATTTAGGGCAGAATAAAGTATTATTAGCTATATTAAAGCTGAGACATGTATTACATAAGAGGATCGGAAAAGCTCAAATTAAGGATCCTGAAATTTTGAAGCTTAATGAGAAGTCAAAAGTGAATTCGAATTCTGAGTTTGAAGTGAGAAATAATACACTATGGTTGAAGCAGAGATTGTATACCTGACGTGGATGATTTGAGAAGGGAGATTTTTTAGGAAGCACATTTAGTAGCCTATGTTATGCATCCTAGTACTACCAAGATGTATAATACGCTAAAACAACATTTTTTATGGCCAGGGATGAAGAAGCCAGTGGTAGAATATATAGCTAAATGTTTGACTTGCCAACAAATAAATTCAGAAAATCAGGCTCTGGTTGGGAAGTTATAGTCATTGCCTATTCTAGAGTGAAAATTGGAGAGGATTACGATGGATTTTATTATGGGTTTGCCGAGGGCTCCAAGGCAACATGATGTCATATAGGTCATTGTGGACCAATTGACAAAGTTGGCCCATTTCTTACCAGTGAGAGAGAACAATACATTAGATTAGTTAGCCCAGAGATATATGAATGAAGTAGTGAGATTACATGAGGTTCCAGTGTCCATTTTATCAGACAAGGATCCTAGATTTAGCTTGACAATTTATAGATTTTTACAGATAGTTTTAGGTACAAAGTTGAACTTTAGTACAGCATTTTATCCTCAGACAGATAGACAGAGTGAGAGAATAATTAATACCGTTGAGGATATTGATTGAGCCCAAGTTTATTATCTAATTTGGCAATACTTTCATGGCCTTTACTATACTTTTTGACTCCTAATTCTTAATTTTTTGCTTAAATTAATCCTTGAGTGTGCACTTTTATTTTATGCAATTAGATAGTAAAAATTGTCACAATTGGTATTAATTGCATTTCTTAAGTTTTCTAAGAACAATTGATACTGCAAATTGCTATTTTTTATTGTAGGATACTCAAGGAGAAGGGAGTCAACGTGCTGAATTGAGGTCAACAAGAGATCATAGCCTTCAGGAAAAGTTCGCCGCAACAAAAAATGATAAATCCAGGCTAAACTTTCGAGAGAAGTTCATCGCAACGAAGATTAATTCTTTAGCTGCGGCGAAGGAACCAGCGAAGAACAAATCCTTTCAGGTAAAGTTCGTTGCGACGAGAGTCATTTGTCGCCAACCCGGACCATATTTGGGAATATCTCTCACTGTTCCGACCCAACCCGCAACCCAACATTTAAAAACATGCCAAATTAGGTTATGTGGAGACACGGGACAGACATTCATATCTTCATCTCTCACTCTCGACCTTCATCCATCACCAATTTTTCACCTCTCATCGTCGTTCTCTGCTGCTGCCATGGATGTTGTCGGTGTACCCATAGTTGTGAGTGCTTTCGGAAAGATGCTTGGTTAAGCACCATTTTCTCTTGAAGATGTAGCGATGGCTTGAGTTCAATGGGCTTCAAAGCGGAGTAGTTTGTTCATATATTTCTACACTGTTATGAACTCCTGAGTTAGGATTTATGCTTTGTAGTTAGAGTTTTCTTGATTAGAGTTAATCAAGAGTTGAACAATGTATTATGTATTTGGGTTTGTTGATGTAGAAATTGGATGCTCAATATATGAAGTTTCGTATATGTCTGTTTGGTGATTGTATTAATTCTCTTTTATCTGCCTAGTTGTGTTTGATATTGAGATTATGCATGATCCAAATTGACCACTTGCATTAACTTGCCCACTACACACACTAAGATGCATTCAACAAGGTTTTAAGAAATGGAGTTCATTGATTAAAATCTTGTACTTAAAGATTTTTTTAAGGTTATTCATTTTGAAACTTAGTGAATTTCGCTCCCAAAAGATTTGTTTTGAACCATGATATCCAAAGCTCGTTTTCAAGAGAATTTTATCACATTTGATCATTGTTTGAGTTCACTTTTCATTTCCTAAAAATCCAAAAACACCCTTTTTATATACTTTTCTTTCATTTAGTTGAATCAAAACATTCCAAAACCCCACTCTTAACTAATTTAGTTTGCATTTCATGACAATTAGGCTAGCTCAGATCATTTGCTCTAGGTTCCGATTAAGTGAGACGACCTGGGGTTGCACTCTATATTGCAATTCTTGGAATTAAATTTTTGATTCGGTTTCTAAGGGAATAATCCAAAGACTTAACCACACACCGATCAGATATACTTAGAGATTGTATGTTGGAGTTTTGAGGAGCATGAGATCAGTATGTAGCTTTGATTGAGTTTGTTTATAACAATCATTATCATAGTAGTATCGGTATGGCACCATATGAGGCATTATATAGCTAAACGTGTCGTTTGCCTCTATATTAGGATGCAGAGGGGCTAAGGATTGTTGAAGGCCCAGAACTGATCTAAGATACTGTTGATAAAGTGAAATTGAACCGTAGTAGAATTAAAGCAGTAGAAGATAGATAAAAGAGTTATGTGGATCAACACTGGAGGTATATGGAGTATCGAGTAGGAGATAAGGTATTGATAAGAGAATCACCTTGGTGAGGTGTGCTAAGATTCAGCCCTAGATACATTGGTCCATATGAGATTATTAAGAGAGTTAGACCATTGGCTTACAAGTTAGCGCTAACTATTGAAATGGCTCAGATTCACAATGTGTTTCATGTGAGTATGCTTAGGAGATATCGGTCTGATCTGACACATGTGTTACCAGTTCAAGAAGTCAAAATTGCTAGTAATCTTAGTTGTATTGAAGAACCAATTAAGATAGTGGGCTATCAGACGAAACAATTGAGAAACTGAGTGATCCCACTGTTGAAAGTCCCTTGGAGGAATCATTTGAGTGAAGAAGCTATATGGGAAACGGAGGAGAACATGAGGAACCAATAGCCCCACCTATTTGATCAATCAGGTAAAAATTTTGAGGACGAAATTTCTTAAAGGGGGAGAATTGTAATATCTCATTTTCTATACTGAGGGTTAGGACATAGGATCCTAGATCACTGTATATGAGGAATAGCATAGAGAAAATATAAGAGTGCATTATATTGACATGCATAACATTAGCATAAACACACGTGAATATTGATTTTTGTAAACATTACAAAGACTATACGTGCACTCAATTGACATGTTCTAGGTATAAAAGAATTTAAATGTTCATAATGTGAATTATGGATTATTATGTCATGAATTTTGATTTGGTGAATTATAATTATTAATTTTGAAATTAATTGTTATAATTGGGAGATTTATTAAATTAAGTGTATTTTTGGATTAGAAAAATGCCAAGTAGCAAGACAAATGGATTCGTAGTAGTAGAAACAAGTGACAAATGGTAATAGAAATAATTGACAAGTGGCATAAGGATCTATTGACAAATGGCATAGAAAATTGGGTGACAAATAGACTGAAAATTGAGAGATAAATAGACTAGCTATAAAAAGCCCAATTGGGGACTATAATAAGGTGATATGTGGCAAGTGACAAGTGTCACAACACTTGCCACTCATCACACTCACCACTCATGACATATTCATTTGAAAGACTCTCTTCTTTGTTTTTCACTTTAGCTACAAGCTCTTATTTTCTTCATATTCTTCTTCTCCACTCATGACAATCTCACCAACCCTCAGGATCCTTGATTATTGCCAAACTCCTTCACTTTGTTTCTTCAAGATCCTCGTTATCTCCTCATCTTATTACAAAGAAAAACTAACCTATTCCTCCTTGAAAGTTGATGATCGTATGAGTTAGAGTCTAGGGTTAAGTGATGTTTTGAAGAAGCTTTGGAGCTAAAACAAGTAAGTATATTAAGGTTCTTCATGGTTTCATTTCTTCATAGTTTGTTTAATAAAAGTATTTATACTGATCATTAGCGATAGATTGATGGGTTAAAGGAGTTGAATATACGCTAAAACATGGATGAAGAAATGTGTATATTTATGTCCTATTTTGTTTATATAATGAGTAATAAATTATTAATTGTTATAGGGATGTTTTACAGATAGAATGATCATGAAAATGGTGATGACTGAGTGTTGAATGTTGTTGAAGAAATGTGTAGGTTTAGGTTATGTTTTTGTATGATCGATGAACCATAAGTTATGAGTTATTTTATGGATGTTTTTTAGATGGAATTGACGTGAGAATGAATAGGAAATGAAGTAGTAATGATTAACTAAGCATAAGATGGTTTGGATGTAACATATAGAAGTTAAAAATATGGAAAAAAATTGGAAGAGAATGGCTGGAATTTTTCAGATATGATAGCTCACGATCGTGGCAAATGCAAGGTAAAGGAGAGAAACATTATGTTGACATAACCCATGATCATGGGAATTCCTCCATGATCGTGGGAAACGCCTTTAACATGAAATGTAGCCTTTTTTGTGATGTTTGAAACAACTAATGCTAAAGTGCTTTCCTATGGTATGTCTAGACTTGAAAAAGGCTTAAAATGAACCTAGTCTGAGGTTGAATATGTTGATAAAATGTTTGATATGTTTAGTGTGATACTTGAGGTTATAAGATAAAGAATGGATTTTTGATATTAAGTGTTTAAAATCTAGAAATTTAGAGATGATTAAGGAATAAAAGTGTTCTTAGAAATGCTAATGTGATTTAAAGGAGATGAGTAAGGTATATTAAGTAAGAATGAATGAGAATTTAGATATTATATGATCATAAAATGCTAGAATAACGTTAGTGAATGATTAATTGATGAACTTAGAATAATCATGTATAGTTGAGGTATAAACCTAAGTTCAAATTAAGATATATATAAGTGATAAAGGTTGAATGATCAAGACCTGTGATTAAGGAAACATACCCAGGAATGTCATTGAGCATGCATTGTACATAACACATATTCATATGTGTATGATTGAATACTTATGTGAATGATCAAATTAGTAATGTGTATAAATGTGTGTATTGTTGATTTAGACGCTCAAGTCGAACGACAACATCCAGACATTACTGGATCGTCAAGGCAATAACTATCTGAAGCTTACTATGAGTCAACCTAGATGTTACTCACTAGGATTTGATTTGTTCTGTTTATATTTCAATTATCAAACTATGAATAATCTGAATGTGATAATTCCGAACATTGATGGTTCGAGGAGTTTGATAATTAGGAATGTATTGAAAGTGCTCTGATTGTATGTGAATCTGACATAAATATATGTTCTCAAAAAATTGTTAAATGCCAAAATTAAGTCTAATGGATATGAAAAATGAGACTGTGTTTGAAATAAATGAAATTTGTTAAAAGTTTAATATGTGCTTTTATGCATTTCATTACATGCTATACATGATTAGATAATAGAGTTGAGACCGAAGTGACTAGTGAAAAAGAGCTTAAAGCTCAAAATGTGCTTAAAGAGCCACCGACTCAATATTATAATGAGCTCAGTATCTCCAACAAATACGGGACAATTATTAATCAGCTCGATGCCCACAATGGATACGGGACAGTTTAAAAAGGCACTCGGTCATAACAACATAACAATTGAAAGTGAGTCGCATGTGCATTGCATATACAATTTGATAAGTATGATTTGAATGATTGAAATGGTTTATTTGAATTGTTCTGAATAATTGAATGTGAAATAACATGCACAATTGTTTTTTATGAAATATGATGATATGTGAAATGATGTTCAATATGTAATGATGTGATTTGATTGTAAATTGAACTGTGAACTATCTTTGTGTTTGATATGGGTGAGCACATCGATGATGGTTCGCTCACTGAGTTTGTAAAATTTATCAAAATTGCAACGTTGATTTTCAGGTACGAGAGAGGAGACTTAGCTTCTAAGACAAATTAGAAGAAATCTAGTACTACATTTGGACTCAAGAAATGGCTCAAAGGTTGATCAACTAAGAATGAGGAGATAGATAGAATAATTTTTTTAGTTTCTCATTCCTTATAGATTATGTTGTAAAGTGTAGTAAACACCCAAATATTTTGGATACTGTATATATATGGATTATGTAATGTAATACTACAATGTACATTATATTTTTATAAATGGAATGAGGAATTGAGTTTTTAGATATTGTGTATGTATTATGCCTTGTAAGTAAATGTGACTGCTCTAACACGCCGCTTTTATGGAGTATTTTCTTAATTGTCCCCAAGATGTCGGGAATGTGCCCCGTGGAAGTGGGGTGTTTCAGTGACACCTAAAAAATTTGAGAAACTGCACAATAACTATACATTTCATATATGAAGAATTTGGTTTTGGATTGTCCTACCAAATGGAATTCAACATTCAAGATGTTGGAGTCTGCAATCAAGTATATTGAGGTTTTCAATAGGCTAAGACAAAAAGATTCTCAATATACTTATCTGTCAGTAGAAGAACAGTGAGAATTGGCTAAAGCAATTTGTGAAAAGTTGGAAATATTTTATAATTCTACCGAGTTGTTCTTAAGAATAAAATACGTAATTTTGCACAGTTATTGTAGTAATATGTGCAACATCAAAGGAGTTTTATCTGATTGAATAGTTGATTCCAGATGGTGGAGAAACTCAATCCTAACTAGTATAGGATCAGACAAAATGTGGCAATCATTTTTTTGTTAGACTCGAGATATAAGATGGAGGGGGTTTATTTTTATTATCAAATGTTGTATGGTGATCGTGCTAAAGAGCAAGTTGATATCATTAAACAATTATGGTATATTTTGTTTAATGATTATCAACTAAGATTAGACAAAAATGAATATGCTAATAGTTCAACTCTAGTTTCAAGTTAAGCCTCATCTTCAACTTATAAGACTAGTATGAATCCTATATTCGCAAAATTCATCAAAAGAAAAAGACTAAGATTTCTTATAGTAACATGGAGTTGAACTACTATTTGGAGATGGATATCGTGCCCGAAGAAAATGTAGAGTTTGATGTATTGTTATAGTGGATGACATATAGAAGTGATTGTTTGATCAGACATGTAATTATAAAAGACCTTTTAGCAATTATAATATCTACTATTGGTTTAAAGTCTATTTTTAGTATTGACGGTCAGATAGTTAGTCACCTTCATGCTCGACTTCAATATTGTAAAAACCTTTATGTGTGTGCGAACTTGGTTAGATAATGAAAATATTCAATGTTAACTCTACTTTTTAATAATATATTAATTTTGATTACTTTAATAATTTTAGCAATCATATATTATATTATCTTATATTGTCTTTTTATATTAATACAGGTACAAGTACAAATACATAAACCAGACTTCAAATTAGAAATTTATTGGAAAAAATATTTGGTGACAAAGATATATTTAATTGTTAGTTGTCATATGTTGAATATTTAATCACTACAATTTTTGTATATTCGTGTATAACTTACATGATAATGTTTCTATATGTACATAAACTAGTGCAAGCTATTAACAATCTTGATTATAATGATTAGTTAGCCCTTTTCCTTTATTATTTTAATCTTAACTTTTCGATTTACTATATTTCATTTGATTTCTTGGGTTTTTTACAATTGAAGTTATAAATTTTCACTTTCGTGTTTTTATTCAGATCAAGAAAGAAAAGTCTGTATTGTTGTCTCTACCTATTAGATGAACTTCAATCTCCACTTCCCAACTATAATTAATAACTTTTTGTAATTTTTATTTTTTTCAATTAGATAATAGCATTACGATGCTCTTTTGTTTTTGATAATTAAATGATTTTCATAATAGTACTATGATACTTATTGCATATGCAAACCCATGAATTGATATTACTCTTTTAAATTTTGAATGTATCAAGTACCATTATATATTGTTAGACTTAGAATAGTGATTATTATAAAAATTAGATAATAGTTTAAACTGACAATAATTTTTAAAAATTAAGAAATTAACAATATTAATTTAATAAAAAATGAAATAAATATGGATTATTTATTAGAAATGAGATAATTTGATAAAAACTAAAATATTTATTATATTGAAGACTACTTAAAAATCAAACTTAAGGATATAATATTTTACATTGTTAGAAAAATTAATGATATTTAAAATACTTTTTATATAAAATGAATCATATTAACTATTTTTTTAAAAATGAGTTTTAGGATTACAAAGCATGTTATAAAATTTTTAAACAAACTTTTTTCTATTGTTAAAAATTATTTAATTTTTAAATTTAGAAAAAAAAAGCCTAACCCAAAGTTGATTAGGAAAAAGCTCAATCGGACTCAAACTCAAACCCTCGGCCTTAAGGCCTAATCAGGCTCAAACTGCTTAAAGCCCAAAGGCCCATACCTAATCAATTCATTTTAGGTTGGGCCATACTGCCCACCATCATTACTATATATACTTAACTTTAAACTCAATCAAACTGAACTTGGTCCAGCCCCGTATCATTACTATATGTACTTGGCTTTTATTGAAAGGATCCATTTAGGAGTTCCCCTTCTAGAATCTGAGCGGAGCCCTTCTGACGACCTCATGGTAGTCTTTTAATTGATATCTAACTCAATTGAAGAGTTCCTATAAAGTCAAGTCGTTCAACTATTAAAATCTTTTTATACTTTAAAAGTTAAAAGCACGAAAAATAGTGAGAAATCTTTTTTTATATAAATCTGACAACAAATACTTTTCTAAGATTCCCAAATTTTAAAAACCTACATAACACATTTTAAAACAATTCTAGTATTTCATATAACATCTCAACTTATGGAATGGGACCTCAGGTCCACATCACAAGCAATCGCAAACATATAATTCTCAACATTTTGAAAATGTCATTGAGGATCAAAGCCGCCCTCGTAGTTCATTAAGTAAAAGATATTTACAATCCAACAAATATTCAGAAGATCACACTTTCGAACCATTTCCAAAATAATTTAAAATATATCATATACATAGCAAAACTAACACAAGCAAAGCAACACCTGACGATACAACTAATCATCCGGTAGAGTCCCAATTATTACAGCACTTGTATACGTATCTAGAGTGGTTAGTTTAAAAATATAAAAATAAGGGTGAGTTAAACGAGCTCGGTGAGTGTTATTCTGTTTACTAAAAATTAAAATTTTTATAACAACATAACTGAAATAATCCTATACAACAATAAAGCTCATGATAAAATATTTTTCATAACAATTCATTCGTGTATCATCAAATCTGGTAATAACATAACATTTCGTAAAATACAATTTCAATTTTTCTGAAATACTGTTTTGAAATTCGACATTAAACTCATAATATACAAGTTTTCATTTTATATTTTTGTTTTTCTTTAAACAATAAACAGTGGTGGCAATAATTTTTCTGAAAACTTTTATACTGAAAATAAGTCAACCACTAAAGTTGATACCATATGGTGCCTCTCAAATTACTTTTAACATAAATAATGGCGGCATTATTATCTTCATGAATTTTTTTTCTCAACATAGTCCACCACTGGTTTCTTTACCATACGGTACATTAGGCATAGAGTCAAGGAGTTGGTTCTATATCACTGACCCGCGATTGGTTAACTATTAGTTACGGAGTTGGTTTTACATCAGGTTAACCGCTATAGACCAGTAGTTTACAAAGATAGTTCTGCATTGGTTACCTATAACAAATCACGAAGCTAGTTCTGATCGCTTACCCATAACTAGTTAATCACTATTTACTGTAATAGATTAACAACTATAAACCGGTATAATAACATGTATAAAGTGTAACAATGTACCATAGGCAAAAGCAACTTATACCTTTTCAATTTATCTTATTTTCGAAATCAATTATGGGAGGATTCATAACCATTTAATTTAATGCATAATTTCAATGCAACTTCCAATCATACAAAATTTAACTTTCAATTTACAACTCATATATTGCTAAATCATAATCTTATGCTAGCAATGTTCACTTGTAAAATATCATTCGCATAAAACTCAACATAAATATTAATTTCATAATCAAATGAAATCCATTTGCATAAAATCAATTTAAAGTACACTCACAACTTGCTAGTTTCCTTTCCACCACTTCGAAGTCCTCCAATTGGTTTCGCTTTCTGATCCGAAAACCTAATATTAATACATTCAACTCCTTAATATATTTTTCAATCAAATACACCATTAACCATGTCAACTTCATTGCTTTCCAAAGATACTCCATATACTAATTTTTTCTCCAAATAATAACATAACACTTCATTTAATAATTCCAATATCACATATCCACTTAATAACCATCCTTAATCACATTCATATGGTCATTGTGTCACAACCATACTTTTATTCCAAAAATGTCTTTGAAGCTAAACTTAACATATTTTACATTACACTTTCGTAATTCAATTCCATTGATTTCTAACATTTAAAATCAATCCAAATTCACTTCCATGATATTTTAATACACGCATTGAAGCCATACAATTTTATTAAGAAACTTTTTACATAACCATGAACCCTTGGTCAAATTTCAACCAAAATCAATTCCAAATCAATTCTTTTTCATTTCATTACTTCATTAACATCAAAATCATGCTATGAACATCATAAAACATCAACTTAGAATTTTGGATCATAATACATTTAAAAACCCTATATGGCTAAAAGTTCATCTAGTCATTTCCATGGTTTTTCTTCCATTATTTCATCATTAAACTAACTTCCTAATGCCATTCATTAATCTTAAATCATCAAATGGCCAAATAAAACACTTTAGGTAATAGATCTCACCTTTGACCAAGTTTCAACAAGGTTCCACACTGTTTTTTCTTATTTTTTATTCTCCCAACTGCCTCCAATACAATCAAACCTTGATATTACATCAAAAGGGTGCAATTTACACTATCAAAACCAAATCTAACCTATAACACAACAAATCCAACTTTTCAACAATACTAGTAAGCTTACCAATCCGTTTTCTTCTTCCTCTTCACTTGGATTGTCGTGGGTTCATGTTGGATGCTTGATTCGAGGCAGAAGAGCATGAAAATTTCTTTGGATTTCTTCTCCATGTCATAACCGAAGCTCACCTATTCTTCTTCTTTTCTTTTCTTTTTTTCTCTCTCTTCCTTCCTTTCTCCAACAATGGTCGTCGTTTCTCCTTGCTTCTCTCTTTTTTTTTTTGTTTTTGGGCTATTTAACAATGCTCTCTCACGACTACTCACCAAATGAATCAACTTGTGTCTTAATTCTTGGTTTTTATACTCTTTAATGATTTACACATGTCACTCTCCTATTGGTTGTCTCTAATGACCCACCATCTATTAAATTGATAATGCTTAACTCTTAAGAAAGCCTTTAATTGGTCATTAGGTGTGACTCACTAATCCACTCACATCATTGCACACAAAAAGACCAAATTGTCCTTTAATGAATTCAATTCACCAAGTAACCGAATGAAATTTCCAAAATATTTTGTAACCGTTTTATTATCAAATTGACTATGAAATTCTCTAATTAACGTCTATGAACAATTGTCCCTTCTTCTCATTTTTTGGCATCTTCGTTTTGGCATTGATGGCATGGACTTATAAGCATCCATGTCTTCCTTATGTCGACTTCAAGGTTTCCTCTTCAAGTGATGCAAGTTTGCTCTTCTTTGAACAACCGATGAGGTCCGTCGCAAAAGTAGCACTTCATTAAGGAACGCTCTTCACCCTTTTCTTCTTTTTAACCCTTGCTTGAACCTTTTTTCAGCTTGCCATTCTGTAAAGCTCCTTCTTTTCCTTGCTTCTTCTCTCCCCTACCCTTGCCCTTATCATTCTTTTGGGATTTGGAGTGGTGGACATCTTTTTTCACTTCATAAAGGTATTTGACTATAACGATGGCATTTGCAAGGTCTTGCAAACCTTGCCTTTCTAACTCTGTCTTGGCCCACGGTTATAAACCATTGCAGAAGGAAAATAATGCTTCTTTGTCCAGATAATTGGGAATTTCTAGCAATACCTCTTGAAACTCCCTGACATATTCTCAAATGCTTCTCGAGTGTATGAGCCTTCTTAACTTGGCTTGAGCTTCTTTCTCTATGTTCTATGGGTAAAATTGCTTTTTCAACTCCTTGAAATCATCCCATATGTTCATGGTACAGGTCACCTTCTCGATATCGTTATACCTTCTCCTCCACCACACCATGGTCGTGTCTACAAAGTAGAGGGAAACACTATCAATCATCTTAGCATAGTCTGTAATGCCAACTGCTTTAAAGTGTTGCCCCATACTCTAAAGGATATTATTGATGGCTTTTGCATTCCTTGCTCCTCTAAAGGCCTTAGGGGCTGGGACCTTTACTTTGGCAGAAGTGGTGGAAGCAACAAGTGCCACAATTCCTTGTTTCATTGCCATCTTACACAAGCTCCAATCTCTCTTTACTTCCTTCAACTCGGCAGTCAAACTAGCAAGTGCTTCTTCAAGCATAATAATTTTAACAACAAGAAAAATTTCCAAGGAACTCACCTTTTCGAAAACATACAAGGCAACAATATTGACATTTCCATTCATCTCTTCTTGGAGTAGAGATTGCTCCTTCTCCAACCCCTTTACTCTTTTATCCCAATCATTGATCCTCTCCTGATCTTCCCTGTGGTGATCTCCAACTTAGAGAGTCTAGCCATTACTTCAACCATGGCGTCCCTTGTAGTAGACTTATCTTTCCCTTGGTGGAAGGAACCCTCTTAACCTCCCTTCTTTTATAGGTAGTTTCTTCGCTCGAGCCAGCCATCTCAATGATACCCAAAGGATCTCTAACAATGCTCTTATACTACTTGTAACGTGCTTGAACTTTCATCCATGCTCATTCGACAGTTGAGTATGCTTTCGTTACCAAGTCAGCCTTCTACACGAAACACTTTGCTAAAGAGAAAAAGGAATGTACGAGAATGTAAGAACACTTATATTAAAGAACTCTCTCAAGAATGCTATAATGTTTTATGGTGCTCTCTATGATCTTCTATAAGTTACAGATGAGGCAACCCCCAAGGGGCATATATACTAATTCCGACTTAAAATGGACGGTTAAGATCTATTTGATCTAATGAAAAATTCTCTACACTAATGTATCTCTATCAACAACATTCTACAAGCTTATATAAACTTCCAATCCATAAGCTTCCACAAGCTTCTATAGTCTTTTACCATGTTCTAGAAGATTCCGAGGTCTTCCATAAGCTTCTATCATATTCCACAAGCTTTCATAGTCTTCCGTATGCTTCTACTATGTTTTAAAAGCTTCCAGAGTCTTCCATAAGATTCCAACATGCTCTAAAATACTCTTTGGGTCAAACCTCATATTGTGAGCTTCGAAACATGTGGAACTTAACACTTATCACGCATGTTGTTTTTTATTTGTTCCCCTTCTTTAAGGTCATGGGAAAGTATAAAGTAAATATTTCAAAAAAATTAAAATGTTAATTTGACTCAATTTTATTTATTAAATTAATATAAAATAATATTTCAATTTTTAAAATTATTTTTTCAATTTAAAATTTAATAAAATATTTCAGTAAACAGGTAGTACAACTAATACAACTCAAAATTATTTAAATTTAACACGATATTGAGGAAGTACCAGCATTTAACCAATACTAGTATCGATACGAAATTCAAAATACTACACCTTTACAAACAATTGTGCACTATCCAAAAGAAAAAGTAGCATATAATGTCAAGTTGGTCTATATATACCGAGTTGATCGATTTAACCCAACCCAATCTATTAACAATTCTTTACTGTGTGACTTGATCTGACACATCATAATTTCAGTTTCAATCATATTTTCAGGTTGGGTCGGGCTAGTTTGTACTTTTACGTATGTAGAAACAAAAAAATAAGATAGTTTATGAGGCTGATTTCATACTTTTTACCTTTTTACAATCAGATCCGAAATATAAATCAATCAAAAAAAAAGAAAAATTCAACAATAAACAGATGACCACTTGAGCAACTTGCAATAATTCATTAAGGCTTAATTTTGAAGAGCAGTGGTGATTGATAACCTGTTAAAATCAACTGCTAAAATAATAAGTACATATTCTCGATAAGTACTTATGTGTTTAGGATTGTTGTTTTGATAACTGCTGAAACATGAAAATAGATATTTGGCAAGTGCAGTTGCTGAAAAAAGATAAAATGACTAAAAATCCTATTAATTTAATAAACTATTGATTGTTGTATAAATAATTAAAAATATATTACTAGTCATATAAATTTAAAATTATAAATAATAAAATATTAAATTAAAATAAGAAAAAATAAATAAATATAATAAATAAAATATTTTATAAAATATATTATTAATTATATAAATTTAAAATATTAAATAATAAAATATTAAATTAAAATAAGAAAAATATAAATTTAATAAATAAAATATTTCATAAAAATATATTATTATTCATATAAATTTAAATCATAAATAAGAAAATATTAAATTAAAATAAGAAAATATAAATTAAATAAATTAAATATTTCATAAAAACATATATTATTAATTATATAAATTTAAATTATAAATATTAAATTATTAAATTAAAATAAGATAAATAAGAGCAAGAGAGAGAAAAAAACTATATGTTAGATTTATTTTCTATTAGTTGAAGATATAATGAAAAATAATAATTATCAAAAAATTATTAATGAAAATATAATTTCTATCGCAAAAACACTTTCTTACCACAGCCATTTTTTTACTTACCAATTTTTACGATAGTACCGTATTTTTCTTCAACCTTTGATTATTCTCCCACAGATCCAAACATATAACTGTATTAAAAACTGCAATTTATAAATACTTATTTTCACTGCATCATAAATCCAAACACAACCTAAATTCACTTCTTATAAAACATATTTATCATTTTAATGTTACTGTTGACTGCTAGGGAAATGATTAAAATCTCTCATCAGATCATTGATTTCCAGCTACCAACAACACTCTTCGAAAACTCAAACAATCTCCAATCATAAGTAAACCAAGGTCCATTAACCTAAAGATAGTGGCCACAACAAGAGAAAACACTAGTTTTAATCTGATAAACGTCAAATAAAACCTAAAGAGTACAAAACCTGAAAAGCTAAAACTGAAATAAAGCAAAAATAGAGAAACACAGATCCGATGCCAATGGGTAGATAAGACAACGAACTAAGGTGCCGCAACGTTGCTCGTCCAAAGCCAAATAGCACATATATCCTTAATTCTGTGGCGAAGCTTTTGCAACTCCACTCTGTTGAGCAGATTGTGATGATGGAGGTGCATCATAAGTTCCACGGGCACTATTGGTAGCATTTCCATCTGCAGGGTAAGCAGCAGGCTGCGAGTAACCACTGCCGTATGAAGTGTTGTAAGCAGGTGGTCCCTGTCCATAACCTGGTTGACCAACTGGCGGCGGACCATAAGGTTGACCATACCCAGATTGAGATGCTGTCACACCATAACCGGAAGGAGCACGTGGGGCGACTGAATCTGGTTGACTATATCCAGAAGGAGGTGGTTGAGAGTGTGGATACCCAGGCTGAACAGGAGCAGGCTGGCCATATCCTCCAGCATTGCTAGGTGACTGCTGGGTCTGCCCGTAAACTGCAGGGTTAGCAAGAGGTTTCTGCCCTTGAGGAGGTCCATAGCCGGATCCATAACTAGGCTGAACTGGTGGTTGGCTCCCATAGCCAGTTTGGGAAGCTGGGGGCACGCCATAACCTGGCTGAGATCCCTGAGGTGGATAACTTGCCGGATTTGTAACAGGTTGTTGACCGACATTATAACCCTGCTGACCCATTGCTGAGGGCTGAGCTGGTGTCTGGGTCGTGTCTCCTTGAGCACCATAAGAGGAAGCATGTCCTTCTTGACTTGGGTTGGTCACACTGCTGTAGTTGGATGCTGAACTATAGCTTTGCTGTTGATCATATGGTGGCGGCTGACCATAACCTGACTGAGGATATCCACCATAGCCATCATGGGCATAGCCTTGCCCCTGTTGGTTATAGCCAGAAGTTGGTGGCTGGCCATAATTGTAGCCAGAATTATCAGGAGCTGCAGAACCACCAGTAGTTGGTTGTTGCTGTGACGAAGGTGGCTGATTATAGTAGTCATAACCCTGACTTGTCTGCTGACAAACTGAGCCGGTAGACTGATCCCAGTTGGAAGGGTATCCACCAGACGTTGCCTGTGAAGGATAGGCTCCATAAGGTGGTTGAGACATACCATACTGTGGGGATGGACCAGGATATCCTCCAGGCTGCATGTACCCATAACCAGGTTGTTGCATTGGGGGGGCGGCTCCAGGAGGACCCCAGTTTGTAGGTGGCCGTGTTTGATACCCTTGCTGGGGATATCCTCCAGCCATTGATTGATTCCTTGGACGATTCTGCACGAATTTGTCGGTCCAAATAATCAAGGATAATTTTAACATCCCATCATTTCCAGAATTTGGTAAAACACAGGATATACAGATAAAAGTGTACTGATAAAACAAAAAGCACACAATAAAATCTGGAATAAAACAGCACCAGTAGAAAAGGTAAGTCTGGTGTAGGGATCAATCAAATCCACATTGTATCAAAGCGTGTATGAATGCCAACATACCGTCCTTGGTTGATGAAAAAATTGAATTACTCCAGCAGAAGCCCATCCTCTCCCTACTAGAAGTGAATGGGTACAAAAACAAGAAGATACTATACCAGCTTTACCATAAAAGTAAAAAAAGTATTAACAGGCACCATTGCCAAAAATCTTGATGTAGGTTCTTATGGCAATGGGGTGTGAATTCACTGTGGCATGTACATTGTACAAATTTTCACTAGCATCCACTTCATCAACTGTAGCTAACAGAGGTATCAAATCAATACTCAAAGCATTATTGCAGATTTATATCTCCAAAAACCCCAATGTATGACATGTCCACTAAATAAATAACTTACATGTTCCCATAATAATTACAGAACTAGCATAACGTAAAATAGTTAGGTAGAATGTGAAATACAATAAGTCAACTAATGGGGTATAATATCTAATATAAGGAAACACCTAACTTGAGAAATCCTGAATGAAGAGTATTAACATAAATTTGCAATCCCATCACCATCATGAGCAACCATGAAGGAACAGAAAGGAAAAAGAGAAACAGAAAAAAGGCGAAGATCCCTTCAACATTACTCTGTAATACCAGGCCAAAAAGTTTACTCAAAAGAAACAAGAATCAAAACAAGATTTAAGGGGGGCTCTAAGCTCAACATCTTAATAACTGACATTGTGAAAACCACCACTGGTATAGGAACTGAGATCGAAATCCTCAAATAAGTAAGCGACAGAGTTCAATACAAGCTCCATATAAAGAACACGAGGGGATAGTTCAATGCATAACAGTAGTGTCAATATTTCAACTAAAATAAGGTGACAGCATATTATTAGCATTAGTAAAAGCAATTAACAAGTACAATAGAAGAAACATTGTTGAAAAATTGCACCAACACCAAGGATGTCATCCCATAAAAGTAATCAGAGCTAAAACACTTCCCATTCTACGTTAATTTGCAACTTCCGCTCCCAAAATCAGTCATTACATATCAAAATAGGTTTTAGATCCATACCAGGCAATGCTGAGGGGCATACCAACCCTATTGGAACCCATGTTATAAGTCCAAAAACACTAACCCTACAATAATTCCCAATAGAAACATCAGTGTTATGAGACAATCAATAATCACATGATGGTAGTAGAAGCTAGAATCCAACATCTCTTCACTTGGGAGTACAACCTAAAACCACCATACAATTGGGTAGAGATAGAGCTTGCAATGTTCTATTCTCATCATCCTAATGATAAAATGAAAATTGGCTCCAGCTATATATCAAACTCAGATAGCAATGTCAACTTGATAACTGTAACAAATGCTCTCAATTAAAGCTTGATACCTTGAACTTCCATAATTCACTCTGCAGTCCCCCTACAAGTGCATTCATCTTCCGCCATAAAATGATAAATTATATAGCTAATCTAAATAAGGCACGATGTTGTTCACAAATAAAAGACAATAGTTATTTACACTACATGTATAAGCTCAGGTCAATCAAAAGTCCATATAAAAAGACTAGGTAACATATAGTACCAATCATCTCCTAATTCAAAACTATCTACTAGCAGAATACCAAACTAGGTCAGCAAGGTCCAATAAAGTCGGCAACTTAGACACATAGCCTCTGCTCTTCTCCCACATCTCAGCACAGCATAGCCCAGGAAATATTTTCAAACAGCTATGCTGTAAATTCTATAAGATCAAAAGGAAAGCTATATCTGCAACTTTATGATTCATAGAAGTTACCACAATCTAATATTAATATTGAACAACTGTTCTAAGGGTAAAGACCCAAATAGTACTTGTTGCAATTATAGTCTTAAAGAATAATCATTGAGTGAAAATTAAGAGGAACAACTGTGGATCCACAAAATCAATTTCTAACGGTAAATAGAGGAGGATAAAATATATTCTACATCAATAACCAAAAGTGAAAGAGCTAGTTAAACAAAGAGATTCAAATATAAACACAAGTAGATAGAACAAAGTCACTAGAAAACATGCAATACAAAGAGCTAACACATGCCTTAGTAGAAGCTGACCTAGAACGCAATGAAAATACAGGAAACAAGTCTAAAAAATTTATGATCCAAAACAGATCTTACTGCACAAGTTGGTTATTCAGATGATATTCTTAAGGGCATATCTTTATGTAAAATGAGGACTCAACCAGCAAATCACAAAAATCAGGACAATATCAATGCAAGAAAGATTTACTAGAATAGATCAACAACAACAAATATGACTATATAATTCCAGAAAATAATAATATTGGCAAAATGAAACAGTGGTATCCTGGCAGTTGAAATGCATTCTTGTTTTGCCAATAAGCAACAATAAACCTCAAAAATCACTAATTAAGATCTAAACACATCAAGGAGCAGAACCAATTAGCAAGTTCTATCAGTCCAAGTCCGCAAATAAACAAAAGTTCAAATGTACCTCACTGATGACTTCATTAACCAACTCTTTTGCAGCTTCAATCTGATCATTTGTCCCATCTATGTGAACTGATCTCTCAGTAGATGTATCACCAGGGGGCAAATGCAATGGTATAACCTGCAAATTTCAGAAGTGAGTAAAAATAACCCAATGTAAAGGTAAAAGAGGAAAATCATTATTAATGCATAGTACATACAGAATTGTTAGTTATAAACCTACAGAGTACAACATGCAAATTCCAACAAGTTTAGATCACCACCAAACAAAAGCATAACAAAAAGGGTCGGTAATGAAGCGAAGACGCCACTTTAAGAGTCAGAAACCAACCTGAATACGAGCTCCAGTCCTAGCTTGCATGTTCTTAATGGTTTCACCTCCTTTACCAATCACTAGACCAACCTGGAATGGTGCCAATCAGGAAATATCATGAACTAGCAAATATGCCGAGTTTCTACCAAATGAACAATGTACTTACCTTGTTGTTGGGGATTTTAATCACGAAATGGTCAGAAACACCTTGTCCTGTAAACCTTCGTGAAACAGTTCCAGAACCCCCTGCATCAGCCTGGTGCAAAAATTTGACATTTGATGGGAAATTGTAAATTTGCAGTTTTACTTCAGGAAAAGTACTTCATTAACACAATGAAACTAGAACCATGTCAAATAATATAGCAAATACCAACATCCTTATGCAATGGAGCTGTTCCAAGTACATGAAGCATATCAGATTTGTTGTTTGATAAATAAACCAGCGCTGATGTTATGTATTAATTGAACTTCCAAAGAACATATAAAGTTTATAAATTGAACTTCCAAGTAACTTCTTCCTACCTCTGCAAGAACCTCATTTATCAACTGCTCTGCCTTTGCAATTTGCTCCGGAGTGCCCATAAGCTCTACCATCCTAGTTGGTGAGTTAGGATCTGCATCCATATCTCTAGTGACCTGAATCTTTGCACCAGACTGAAGCTGAAGATACTTGATAGTCTCTCCACCTTTACCAATTATAACACCGACCCGACCATTTGGAATATCTATTTTTTTGCTAGTGCCACCCATGTATGATCCATATGAAACAGGAATTGCTGAAGGAGCTGAGTTCAAAAACATAGAAGGCTTGGAATCTGCATTAACACATTCGTTAATATTTTGCTTTCTTTTAAAACACAACACAGACACCTTATGAACAGAAAGTGTACTCAACATATAGCTACAACCACCAACAAACAATAAAAGATAACCTAGACAGGACCAAATAAATTTCGATGAAAATTTTCATCTCTCCTAGAGACCACAAAGATCCCTGGAACAACAAACAGTTAGATATTTAATGGTAACAGAAGTTGCTGGAATTGAAGAAAATAACCAGTAACAAAAAAAAATCTACAAAAGGCAAAGAGAAGAAAACAAAATCAAAACGAAATATCACAAAGAAAATTACGAAGACAAAAGAGCAAGAAACAGCTAAGCAGCAAAAGCAAGAAAGCGCAAGCATAAGACAGTATTATATATATGTATGTGTAGGTGTGATTAGACATAAATCGAAGAGAAAGGAAGGCGACAGTTGACTGAAACTGAAAGTGAGTAAAGGACCTTTATCGGTGGAATCGAAGCCGGTTGCGCCGTTCTCAAATCTAGGGCGCTTAACATCTGCAGCGGCACCGACACCAGCACCACCACCTGCAGCATCGCTCAAGAGGCGAGCAGCTATCTCCTGGGCTTTCTGCTTAGCCATCTGGATCTCATCGACCGGGGGAGGCACGTTGTTGTAGGAAGGAGGAGGGTCCGGCGGCGAAGAGAATCCGGTTGGACGGCGAGCGGATGAAGGCGGCGGCGGAGGAGGAGGAAGAGTCTG
This sequence comes from Erythroxylum domingense, assembly GCA_025594535.1. NCBI lineage: Eukaryota > Viridiplantae > Streptophyta > Magnoliopsida > Malpighiales > Erythroxylaceae > Erythroxylum > Erythroxylum domingense. The sequence continues at coordinate 38,965,356 of JANQBM010000008.1, forward strand.
GTCATCATACTTGCGTTTGCTGGAGGCGATGGTGGTAGCTGTGATGTCGGTGGCTGGGTAGTGGGCGTCGTCTGCCATTATTTAGTCTTTACAAGATAGAAACCCTAGGAGGAGAGGGAGGAGGTACTGAGAGAAAACAAGACAAGAGGCTGATATATCGATTGGTTAACAGTAATGAGAGATGATATTTTATATACGGGTGCGCACTGCGCCACTGTCAAGATAATATCTTCGCGAATATTGATTACATTAAGCTTAGAACAAGCAAATATAAAATTCGAGTCTAAGATATCTTAAACAAAGTTGCAAATTCTATTGTTTTCAAAAATTAAAATTAAAATATGCATTTAATAGTTTAATTTATAAAATTAAATAAAGATAGAAATGGACTAGCCCATATGACCAAATTCATATATTTTCAATAAACCTCACCAATCCAATTAAAAAATAATGTTATTTTATTCTTTCAATTTTTAAAAAATTATTTTAATAAAATTGATTGGTTAATTTATGGGTCGGGCCATTAGCATCTTTAAAATTAATATAAACTTGTTATTTTAAACGCAACAAATATTAAATAAAAATTATATTTAGAATTATTTAATTATAAATATATTTTAAATTTAACGATTCAACTTTTCTAAATTATAATTTTTACTCCGCTTTTTTCTATATTTTAACTTACATCTTTATATATTGATTGGTATAATTGATATAAATTGAAATATAAAGGTAAATTTTGATATTACTATTTTGAATAATAAAATTATTACAGATATAAAACTAAACTTTGCTATATAAATAAAATATTAAAAAATTTAATCATAAATTGATTGTCAAAATATAAACAAAAATGAAATTAGTATATTATAATATTATTTAATTTTAACTTTATATTAATGTAATATATACATTTCTTACCACACTAAATAGTAGCCTACATTCCAAATAAAATAATCTACTAAAACTAAATTAAACTTAATTTAGGTGATGACTTATGAGCCTATCACGTTTCTTGCACATATAATAGCTATTATAAGATAATAATTATATTAAGTTTCTTTCAGTGAAAAATTTACTTAATACCTTTAAGCTCTTTTAATTTAAAATACTATAATACTTTTGAAAAGACTAAAACTATAAGTGAATAAGAATTAAAAATATTATCATATTTGTAATGGTTCTGTACTCTATTTAAGTAGTACTAATTCACAAACAATCAATTCCAAAAATATATGTTGTGATAGTTGAATTATAAAATGCACCCTACTGATCAAATTACAAGTATCATATTCAATAAGTCGCCAAAAGTGCTCTGTACAAAAGGTTAAACAATTGTTATAATTGTATAGAACTTTATAAAAAGGCTAACGTTGATTTATAATATAAATGATCCTATGTCTTATTTCACAAGCTCAACACATACACACTAAATTAAATACATTTGACTTGATATTATAGCGAAGCTCAACAGCTTTGACATACATCATGATCCTTAGAATTATTGTTGACAGAAAGGCAAAAATACGTTAAATTTCCCAATCCTTATATGAATATCAAGTTTAGCACATATAAAGATCAATTATATGATTTAACGGGAACTTCTATAGTAAGGCTTGGCCTATTATCGGGGATGAAGTTATAGGAGCAATTCAAAACTTTTTTATCCATCGTAAACTCCTAAAAGAGCTCAATTCTACATTCATTACCCTAATTCCTAAAACAGCTCACCCCTCCACTGTCCAAGACTTTAGACCTATCTCCTGTTGCAATCTGCTCTACAAGGTTATTGCTAAAATTTTAGCAAATAGACTCAGCTCCATTCTCCCTCTTATAGTTAGCCCTAATCAAAG
>JANQBM010000008.1:38977586-38998778 GCA_025594535.1 Erythroxylum domingense
TGCTGGACCATCTTCCTTCTTTCATCATAAAACCGAAAGTGATATGTCTCATTTAGGTTAATTGTCTTTTCATATAGCCATCTTAAAGAAAAATGAGAAAAGTCTCATTTATTGGCTTCTTTATGAATGATTAAAGGATGAAGTGATGCATTTGATGCAAATCTCTTCTTTCTTTCGATACAAACCGAAATTGAGAAGGTGTAAGAAGGTGTTCTTGCATTTTTGACTCTCTCTTTCCTATCTTGCATAGTATAGGCGAAAATTGCATAAGAAGTGTCTCAAAAATTGGCTTCTTTCTTCTAAAGAAAAAATCTCTTCAAGTTTTATTCTCCTTTCCCACTAAAGGATCTTGTTAACCAAGTTGTCCAAGAAGAACTAGCGGTAGATCAGATTGGTCGAGGATACAATATTGAGAAGAGGATATAATAAGGAGAAGAGGATACATCTCCTAGAAGAGGATACATTGCCGAGGATAGGATAGCATAGTGAGGAGTTAAAGTTGTAGCGAAGGAGACGGTAATATGATTTCAACCACCTTGTTCTTATGTTTATTATCCTTATACCATATCATGTATGGCTATGCATGTTGATTTGGTTATATTGCTTTCGCTGCAATTTTGATTTCTAAAAAGTTTTGAAATCTACCGTTTTATCCAAATCATGCATGCTTTATTTTTTCGATCCAACACCAATAAGATTAAAGCATGTGTCTCTAATAAAATCGTGACATATGGTCTAATAGAATTGTAATACATGGTCCAATAGAATTATAACACATGGTCTAATGGGATTGTAACACATGGTCCAATAGTATTGTAATATATGGTCTAATGAGATTGAAACATATGTCTAAAACTAAAAAATTCATGAAAAGGCATATGAAGAGGGGAGATGGGAGAAACTTTGATGGCTTAGCTTTAGATTTTTCTCCTCTCCATTTCACCTTCTTCATCCCATCATTTTTCACTTGGTAATTCAAGCAAATCCAAAGAGAAAAGCAAGGAAGAGCATTAGAAGAACTACTTTGCCAATTTTAAGGTTTGGGACTTCACTTAGTTAATTTATATATTTGTGTACATTTGAATGTGTAAAAAGATTCATTTAGATGTGTATTAGTTGTTGGGATCATTCTTTGATGCTATTTTGTTTTTATCTTGTATAAAATTGGTTAAATATAACAAGAGATTATCATGTAGTGGAATTTTGTCTAGGGTTTGTTGAACCTCACATTGTTTGGGTCATAAATTAACCTACAGACCTCTAAATTTGGTGATTTCAGTTGCATATGAAAACTAAGACATAGAACTAGAAATATTTAGAGAGACTTTGGCTTAGTTCTAGCGTTATGATGTTGGAAATTGGGGTAGAAAATGGTGCCTTGATGCTACCCCTATTTTGGAGCAACATGTGATATTTGGTCTATAGCTTATGTATTAGAAGTCCAAATGTCCAGATCTTTAGTGTTTTGGAATATAGAGACATAGTTGGACAAATTTCTAGAAGACCATAAAACCTTCTATACGAATATTAAGGAACAACTAGACTCCATCATGTGATTTGTTTATGGATTGATAGTTTGCCTATTTTTAGACCACTTTCGAGTTTAGCTCGAATTACACTGTTTTGAGTTTGTTTTCATTTTTTAATTTTATCGAATCTTATATGAACCTTTTGGAATGTGTATGAAACTGTTGGAACACCAGAAATAATTGAAATAGGACTTACCACATATGAATTGGGAGACTAAACATTGGAATATAAGATTGAGCATAATGTCTTTCAAAGAAAATTTACATGTACATAAATGGTTTGCATGCATATTCATTACTCATATATCTATAGTATGATTATGCACTTGTGATTTTGACAACTTTCTAATGATGATAAGTTATGACTTTCATGTATGAACATAGATACATATTTTATGACTTGAAATGTATATGATATGACTTATCAATATATGAATTGTGAAATTTGCAAATGGTTAAAGGAAATGTTACGGTGCCTGCTTTATTGGTGGTGGATAGATGGGCATACCTATAGGGTTACAGTGCAACTACTACAGTTTGACACCACTGGTGTCCACAGTTTGATACCTTCTAATATCCATAGTTTCTTCAGGTATCCACAATTAGATGCCTTCGGGTATCCACAGCACCCATTAACCACACCCACAAGAAATGTGTAGGCTTAACATATAAAGGAAACTTAATAGTCATAAATAAGAAATACAGCATGAAAACATGAGTAATTGGTATTGATGTGCATTTTTGTTAGTTGCAATGATGAATTGCACAATATGAATAATTGGTATTGATGAACATTTGTATTCGTTGTAATGATAAATTGTAATAATGTGCAATTGTATTGATAATTTGTATCAATGAGGTTCAATAGTATTATTTGGCTTATAAATGTTGATTTTCGCTATATGGATAATATGTTGAAGCATATTTGCATTATATACTTTGCTTAAGTATCTCATCATTGTTTACATGAGCATTAAATATCAATATTTCATTCATGAATGTGAATTTATGGTATATGAGTTATGATATTTCTGAATGTTTGTAATTAGCGAATGACTGCTGTGAGTGATCATCCAAACTAAGTATTTTCCCCAATAAGCTTTCAAGCTTAGCACGGGTGTTTATCCGTGAAGGTCCAAGTCATAAGAGTGAGCTACAGGGAACATCTGTAGAGACCAAGGCCAACAGATAGAAGAAAAAGTACTTTTGGAATGTGACTTTAGTTATAGATGATTCCACATGTAATAAAGAAAGGAAATTGTTTGTTTTCTTTTGGAATGCCATGTAAATGTAAAAATGTATTATACTATTAATGTTAAGCATTGGGGAGTTTTGTAATGTGTATATGTATATCATTAAATAGAATTGTATACCTTGAATGCGTGTATAGGAATTTGGTTGCTATGTGTGTAGATGATTGTAGGTTCCATATAAGGGGTGTTATAAGCTCAAAAAAAGTGTCAGCAAAAGCTCGATATTCAAATTATGTGATAGATTGAGACACTATAATTTGCTTCTTACTCCGTTAGGATATTAAAGGATTGTCAAGAAAGAAACAATATTCAATGTTATATCATCGATCAATAAGATCTCCAGCCTAACAAACATTAGAATAGGCTTTTAGGTTTAATATAGATTACAAGGGAAATAGAGATTATAAAAGAGAGTTCCTTTCATATAATGAAGAATACGGATAACTACTACGAAGTGAATGGTATGAGAAGCATACATGAACTAGCTGACCTCAACGACATAAGTTATATCAGGACAAGTGATAGTGAGATAAATAAAACTACCAGCTAACTGTCGATAAAGAGTTCCATCATTGAGAGGAGTGCCATTAGTGGCAGAAAAATGAGCATTAGGTTTAATAAGAGTACTAACTATCTTTTCATCAGTAAGACCAACTCGAGAAAGGATATTTGTAGCATGTTTTTCTTCAGACAAATAGAACCCTATAAATTCAAATGATACAAGACCAAAATAGTAGTTAAGGTACCTAAGATCTTTCATTTCAAATTATTTATTTGAAATTATTTAAAGTCATGGATGCCTTACAAGTCATCATCAAGGATGATCTTGTTATCTATATAAATAAGTAAGATAATGATATCTTTCTCATTCTGATAAAGAAATAGTACATAATTATAAGAACATGAATAAAAACAAATATGCCCAATATTTAAGTTAAATTTAGCAACCCATGCTCAAGGACCTTGTTTTAAGCCATAGAGAGTTTTTTGAAATCAAAAACTTTTATTAGAAGGATGATCATATCTTAAATGTAGTTTCATATAGGCTTCCTTAGAAATATCCCCATTAAAAAGAGAATTTTTAATGTCCATCTTAATCAACCACCACTGCTTGACCACAACGATAGCAATAAGGGCTACAAACAAAAGTGATATAAGCTACAGGGTTAAATGTCTCTTCATAGTCAATACCATGTTCCTATATAAATCCTTTAGCAACCAAGTGATCCTTGTAGTGTTCCATAAAACCATCAGCTTAATTCTAATTATATAAACTCAATTATAAACAATAACAAACTTATCTAGTGGTAAATTTACTAGATCTTAAGTATGAATGCTAGTGAGAGCTTGAATTTTTCTTTCATTGTTTGTTACCCATAGGTTTAATACTGGCATCATGATAAGTATAAGGTTTATAAAAGAAAATAATCTCATAGTAACAATGATAATCATGATGGTTAACATTAGGTTATCTTAAATAAGTACTACAATAAGGAAAGTAAGGAACAATATAAGAATTTTTAATGACTGAGGATGAGATGACAACTGGAGGAGAGGAGTTGCTAGAATCCATAAACGTTGAAGAGTCACTTAGAGAAGGAAAAAAATGAAAGTATTATCTGAACTAGACTTTTTTATAAGCAAGTCATAATAAAAAATAATATATGGATTTATTAGATATGAAGAAGGAACATAAAAGCTCTATATTCTAAAGAACATTTTACATTCCTAAAAGTTGATATGATGAGAAATCCTAAGATGTTAGGAATGTTATGAAACTGGGTCCTAACATCATTAACCCTTATGTAATATATTGTATCCCAAGAAGCAACATAACCTGGTCTCAGACTCTAATTTAGTGTGTTCATGAGGTTGGAGATGAACAAAACATGCACTGCTAAAGACATAAAGAGACTAATAATTAGGTTTTTATCTATGTAAACATTGGAAAGAAGAGGTATTACTTATAAGGGGAAGGAACTCATTTAATTGTATGAATAGCAACATCTGCAACCTTGACTTAGAACGACTTAGGACATGCAGAAGAGATAAGAAGATCATGAAAAGTAGTGTAAATGGACAAGAATGTTGAAATATTGACCCTTTTTTAATTAAAAATTGAGAAAATTTAAATTTTTTGTATTCCACAGCATTATCTGTTTTAAGAATTTTAATAGAATAAAAAAAATATATTTTAATCATAAAAGCAAATTAAATATATGCTTAAGGTATGTCAAATTTATTTTTCAATAGATAATTCCATGCATATCACAAAATATAATCCATAAAAGTATCAAAATTTTGAGAATTAACTATAGTAAGATTAGGCGCAAGTCCTCAAATATCTTATGGATTAAATCAAATGGAGTAGAGGATATAGAGTCACTATTATTAAGCAATAAAGCATGATGTTTAGATAATTAGCAAGATGTAAGTCAACACCAAGTTCACATAGTTGACTAATAAAGACAAGATTTAAAGATAATTTGGAAATAAAAAATGAAAGTAATGTCAACTCAAGTGTAAAAATAGGTGTTTATTCTGTGAATAAATAAAATAAAGTAATCAGTTGTGAGAATAAGAGGAACAATCATAGAAGAAAACAAAGAAGAATTAAATGTTATATATTGTAGCATGCATAATCAAAGAACTATAACGAAGATGTACCTAGAGTGGAAAAAAGAATAGAGAAATCAAAGCCAGGTTATATTTGTCAAAGTATGATCTAAACATCTTGAAGGATAAATGTCAGAGATGGAGGGGTAGAGGATCCTTTAATAGCAACAACAAGGATGAAAGAACAAATAGGTGTGGAAGAACTTATATTTGAATTATCATAAGTAATACAATTAGTGTTTGTCAATTCTAAGTCTGTTTACAACAATAAACCTTCATAAGTCCAGGTTTCATCAGTAGTAACATGTAATAATGCAAGAAGAGCTTGGAGGAATAACTAAAGTACTATTAGTCTAAAGAACAGGCTGAGGAGGAGTACCTGACAAAGTGGCCAATGTAAATACTATTAGTAGTAATGAATGCTTAACTTTTAAGGTGTTGAGACAAGTTTCTTTAGATAGCAATTCCTGAATCACAACTTCTAGTTTAGGAAGGGAACTATAGTAAAGTAAAGAGGCACTAACCTTAGAATCATAAGAATATGCCAAACATATTGGCGAACACGAAGTCCCAAGTAAATAATAGTAGAGGCAAAATCGAGCCACTAAGGATCTTGATTTTTTAACAAATCCCAAAGTGTCTAAATCTAGAGATATAGCTATATATCATCTGATTAGGTTGTTGGTGAATATGATGAAGACGGCGATATAGTTGAAACTAGTGCACATTATCAGAAAAAAAAAAAGTATCTAATCTTTAAAAAGTCTCGTACATCATATGCACTATCAAAACAACATAATTCTTCCTTAATTTCAATAAGATAGGTGTTATAGAAACATGTTAAAATTTGTTGACTTTTGTCATCCTATTACTCTAGCTTGCCTAAATATTTGATGTCATCCTTATCAATAGTTTTGGTGGGTTTGAAAATTTTATTAGTCACATAATGCCAAAGAAGATGACCTTTCATAAAGCTACACATCTTTTGTGACCATAAATCAAGGTTAGTGTCATAAAAAATGATAGCAATGAATTGTAAGATAGATTGACAGGTATGATGAGAATTGTTAGAATCCATTAAGGTAGAGAAAATGAGCCAAATGGGATAATAAATTGAAATTTAAACATGGAGCTTAAATTTAGGGATAGATTATAAAGGAACTAATAAAAATGAATTTTAAAGGACTCTTAGAAATTAGTCTAGATAAGACTAAATTAGTTGGTTAAGGAAATTAAACCAGTTTAACCCAAAAGTTAACCAAACAGAGCAATAGAGTTTGGCTAGCACATAAGCATGTATTTGGAGGTTGATTTGACTCTGTAAGTGATGTTTGAATTGTCCAAAGATGGAGAATGTGATGGTAATCTTATACTGGTGTTTGAGGGACTGGAAAGGATAAAAAAAAGCTCAGATAATAAAAGAAAGACAAGGATAGAGCAGGTTAGCCAATAAAAAATTTTAGGACAAAGGTTTAAGCAAAGGAAAACTAAAATTTAATAGAGCTTCAATACCATATTTGCATAGACAAGACAAAGATGAATTGTATTTTATGTTACATGTATAATACAAAAGATGAGGGCTCCTTATATAGTGTATAATGGATCAACATGTAAAAAATAAAATTATTACAATATAATTACAGAATATTATAACATAATTTAGGACATGACTATGAGGATTACAATATCATTTATATATGCTAAGTAATTAATGAAGTAAACGAAAGCATATAATAATTCACTAATACATACAATAAATACATTATACTATTCTTTAACTTCTATGGAAATATATGACCATTTATTAAATAAAATTTCAATTTATTTAACTAACGAGAAAATAAATTGAGAATAGGCATGTCCAATTACTATAAAATTCATACATGTGGGGAAATAATAAGCATATCCCTTTTAAGAAACAACAAATTATTAAAACAATAGCAAATAAAAGACAAAATCTACTAAGATAAGAATAATGATTACCTCTAATTTTGGGGACCAATGATGAGGGTTGTGTCTTTATAACAAAGTTACATTTGAGTTGAGAAGCTCTACAAGGCCTCAAAGAATTAAACTTTACTTAAGATGGGATACCGCTGCATCTTTGCAAGGGAAAGAGAGGTTCCTTAGTTAAAATGAGATGTTGCTTATGTAAAGAATCCATTACTACTCTACCACCACCACAAGCCTGCAGTCTAATTTTTTATATGGACATTTAAAGAAATATTATAATGAAAGCATGTGTATTTTCTTCTAATTTCACCTACAAAAGTTTGGAAAATTTTGGGCTACTTTAGAACAAATGGGCAAAGTATGAGATAACTATTTTTCATAAAAATCTAATAAAAAGCACCACCAACTCCCAAAAAACATTATTTCTTTAGAGAAAGTTAGAATATAAGATTAGTTAATCATAATTATGATATATTATAATCAAAAATAGTTTCTCATTGAAAAGAAAATATTGGTTTTAGCCAATACGAATAACCTTTTAATAGGTATGAAGAACTCATTGGTGGAAGGGAATTTGGTTGAATGAGAGAAATCGAGACTAAGTAAAGGATAGATGGGTAAAAACAAAAATATTGTAGCATAAGTTGAGTTCAAAATTACGATACATATAAAATACTAATCTAGACCACGTGTAATTTGAATGAAATCATTAACAATGGATTTAATACTCATAAGACCAAAAGAAAACTCAAGCAGGCTAAATTAGAATCATAATCAATATAATTAATAGGAAAGTAAGTATTAGCCCCACAAAACAAGCAACATTAAAAGGATAGTTATGTTGTGAAAATTAGGTTTAAATGAATCAAGAATGTCAAAACAATGAAACATATTCTTATTGCAAGTAATCAAGTTCAAAATATAAACTAAGAGTGATATAGGGGTATATCTATTGACAAATGATCAAACATCTACAAGCATATAAGAAAGGTGATTCAAAATACTAAATTGCCTAAACTAGGGTCTTATTAGAAAATTATAGATGTTCATTAGATGCGAAGATGACCTAAAACTATTAATTAAGTAGTTACATTAGCTTAACATTATGGACGGTGATATAGAAATGGGCAGGGCGTTAGCGTATTCACTCATTTATATGGTTACTAGCCAAACGGAAGCTGCTAACCAACTAACCGCGCGCCGCTAGACATATAACACCGGATAGTAGATGTCAATTTCGTGGCCAAGAAGAGACAACATTGCATGTAATTCGGGATTGTGCCATAGTGAAAGCCTTTTGGCGCCAATTTCCCCCTGAGGTGTTGAGCCTGCCTTCTTTCAGCGGCACGAGACGTGGTTGCAATCCAACCTTACTAAACTGGTTTAAGTACAGATAGTAGAGTGGGCAACTATATATGGTGTTTCTTGTTGGTTTTTATGGCAGTGGCAAAATCGTAGCCTTTTTTAAGATGATTTTGCCTGGCCGAAAGCAGGTCATCGCATTATTTTAAACTATGTACATTGGGTCGTTAAGGCACAATTAGTGACTAGTCGAGTTATTCAAGCTGCAGGATTGTCTGTCGGTCATCAAGTGGGTTGGAACCCACCACCGGAGGGTTGGGTAAAACTAAATACTGATGGAGCGGTTCAACAAGGGGCCTTTTATTGGGACTGCTGGGGGTTTACTTCGGGATTGCACTGGGAAATGGTGTGGTGATTTCATGACACATATTAAAGAATGCTCGCCATTGACTACTGAATTTTGTGGGGGCACATGATAGGCTTAAATTGGCTTGGGATTGTGGGTATCGAAAAGTCGTCCTCGAAGTGGATTCTCTAGAGGTAATCAACATTCTGTCATCCTCAAAACTATTACTGATTAAGACTACTATTTTGGTGCGGGGCATCCATGCGTTACTAAGTCGAGAGTGGGATGCTCAGATTCAACACGCCTATCGGGGAGGGAACCAAAGTGCCGACACCCTAACTAGCATAACCTTGTGAGTTAGTTCAGGAATGCATGTACTGCCAGATCCTCCGCGGGAAACTATGGCGATTGTACAACAGGATATTCAAGGCGTGTTATATCATCGAGCGATGAGATAGTGTTGTTTTATATTTTTCTTTCCGTTGCATTCAAAAAAAAAAGAAAGTGACGAATCAGAACAATAGTGTTAATCTAAAACAAGGAACATCACTTTTACCAAATTGTGAGCTAAAATTGCATTATTCATCTTAATAAGATAGAGATAAGATGTTTGTGTCTTTTAAAATGTTAAATGTATGGACCATATATAATATGAAAATCACAAGCTTTGAAACTACTGAATTCTACTCGAGTCCAATTACGTTCAACTGAATATAATTAATATGTTTGGATTAAAGGTTAATAACTCAAAGAAACATCATAAAATTACTTACGGAAGATGACAAATAATGGCAATATAAATGTGCACATTAATAATCATAAGCTAATGAACATAACAGAAATAAAACTCCCAAAAATCACTCTAAAGGAACACAAATTCTAGTCATAACTCCATCCATGTTATTGACTATAAGGCATTAAGTAAATCAAATAAAGGGAACGAGTCACTAAAAAGCTTCTTAAAGCAATAAATCCTAGTACACTTATTTGAACAATAAATTGCAATTCTAAAGACATGATAAATTCTTAAAAAAATATGGAAATATGTCCATTCATACATGACCTTTTAAATAAAAAACAATTTAATAGAACGTCATACATCCATAGTGGGCAAGATTTTGAATTTTGTACCATACCGGGTGGTACGTACTGTACCGACCTGATTCTGGTACGCAATTGGAGTACTTATGTACTAGGTATAAATATCGGTTGATATCGGCCTGTTTCATCTGATATCGATCGGTATTTATAATACTGGCCGTATATCGATCGGTACCAAAAATTTTGAAAAAATAGGAACTTTTTAATTTGTTATTTAGTTAAATTTTTATTGTAATTTTTTAATTTTAATTTTGAAAATAAGATAAATATTTTTTACTAATAATAATTAAACATTAAATAAAAATTAAAAATAAAATATTTTATTTAAATTTATTTTAATCTTTTAAATAATATTTATTAATAAAGTATTAATAAAAATATTTATTTTAAAAATAAATAATTTATTATTTATTATTTGTAAAGTAATATTTATTTTATATATTTTTAATTATTAAATCAAATTTTATTTGAAATGTATATTTTTAAAATATTTTAAATTTAATTATATTTATGAATAATTATGAAATTAATTTTATAAATTAAATTAAATTAAGATATTTATAATTTTAGTAATAATTAATTTTAATAATTAAATATATAATATATTTAATTGATAGTAAATTAAATAATATATGTTTTTGTTTCATGTTTCAATTCTAGTTGTCTGTTTCCTTATCACGAACTTTTGCTATAAATTATAACAATTTGAGAGTTAAGGATATTTATTATTCTTTTTATTGAATATTTTGACATAATTATTATTTATTATATAATGAAAATTGAAATTATAATATTTTAAATACTTTATATTGTTTTTAATTTTATATTTGTATGATAGTGATTATCTTTTTTATATAAATTTTGGTTATTATTTAAAAGTGAAATATCTAAAAATTATTGTTATTTCATATTAATTGTGATTATTATTTATTATTTTAATTTTTAGAGACAAGTTTAAAATATACAATACAATTGTACAATATAACAATGAACTATTTTGCAATTTTAAAAAAAATTCAGAGATTATTTCATAAATTTAAAAAATATCCAAAACGGTATCCGATATTGACCGATACCGGTATAGCATCGTATCAAAAAATAATCATATACGATATTCGTAACATTAACAGTGGTTTGGTTAAACACGCTCTACAATTGACTAATAGAACGTCATTGGTCAATTGATTTAACCAAGTAATAGTCTATTCATGTTATTCTGATCAACCATTTCAAGCAATTAATTACCTGACCTGGGATTGATCATCTCGACCATTCCAAAAACATCATTTAGATTTCACAAAATTTGAATTTCTTTACCTTAAATCATGCATAATAATATAATCTTTCCTTGCACTTGCTTCAACGAATTTTCTTGGTCCTTTTTTGATAATATTTTTACCAATCTTCATTTTATCCTTGTAGCAAACACAGATTACATGTTAAATTTCCGTTAACTGGAAAAGATTTTAATCAATAGATAACTACTTAAAACTAGTTTAATGTATTAAATTGTTTTGATATAAAGGGTGATACTTTGACATATTTCAAATGCATAGAAATTACCAAAATCATTAACATATTCATCTTGATCACTCCATAAGGATCCTCATAAAGATTCTTAATAACTCTAGAATTTAAGTGTTCCTATTAGTTTTACACATGATCAAAATAATTGCCTCTAGACGGTTTGACTGCTGATGCTAAGTTATGTAAGGGGTTAATTTGGCACTATGGTTCAATTCATAAAGAATGATGCATTTGCTTGGTGGTTTACTGCAAATAACGTTTTGTTTATTATCTAATCTTAACATTATAATGGGTTAAAATTTTATCTAAAATGCTCGATAAATAAAAAGTAATTATCAACAGATCACCATACATATCAACTTCTCTTGTTCTAGCCCGTACAAATCTGTGGTATCAAGCACCCATCTGATTAGGCTACCCACGAATTAACCCTGCAAAATCAGTTGCCTTTCATGCATATTTTTGCATCGAGGCACTTCACCGATGTCTTACAACAAACAGGCTCATTTAAATGAATTGACTCCCGTCTCCTGATGACGAATCTAGATGTTCAGTTCCCAAAACAAGCATTTCTATTTAACTTGCAAAGGAATAACAGCGTTTGCCTTGTATCATTTCTTCTTTTACACTGGAGCAATCCACAAGAATCCAGAAAATATATTTTTGGCAAAAATATGCCACTTGTCTCATGTCTGAGACATGAATTCATTTCCATCTATTCATTCTACAACCCCTAACTTTATTTTTTAGGGTACTTCCTTGTTGCCTGTGTAAAACTGCCTCGATAAAATTATTAAGAGCTTAGAAATTTAAGACTTAATTACCTCAAAGATGGCTTCTAAAGAAAAGGATAACCTTTGGGGACAAAAGCAGCACAGAAGCCAAAATTGAACCAAAGAACATTTTGATGGAAAATCTCAATGGATCATCATAGTCTTCTCCGGGGATGCTACCTGAGGATGACATGGCAGTTGCAGAAGGTAGAGCTTCTATTACTGCATCTGCCAAATCCGTGATGAAAGAGGCGGTGCAGCCCAAAGCAGGGACACGACCCCAATTCTCAATGCCAGATTCAGTGGCCAAGTGCTTATACTCCATGTCAATCTCTTCAAGTGTCTCTATGTGCTCGCTAACAAAGCTGGGATTTAAGGTTGGAAACAACATCGTTAAAAAGACAACATTTTGCAAGAGACGAAGCATTTGCAACAAATGCAGATTCAATAACCAAACTGTTGATGGATGGGACTTGTTATTCACAGAATTATATACCCATTTTCTGGAAATCTTCCTAAAAATTAAGAGAAGTTGCAGCCCAAGCTGCAGCTGATAGAATAAGTCGGTGTCTAGCAAGAAAATATGCATTGCAGTTGGAATCATATTTCTCTTGCTTCATCCAATACCAACCCTATCAATTTCCAAAGGTCTCATATATGCACATAATCCCTTCGAGCAAGAAAAGATCAACATAATTACCTTAGACAAGATCTTAAACCATGCAATGGTTATAAAACAATTCCTTGATGACATTTCTAGAAAAGGGTAAGTGAATTATAGGTGGAAAATACACGGGTACCCACTACATTCATCAGATTACTCAAATTTCCTGTGCTAAATAGAACAACAGGAAAGTATGTTGGAGAGAAAGTCAATTGCAACACAGAATATTGTATATGGATTAATGAGCCTCAACTTTTAAAAAGGAAAATCTAGGAGAAACCAACTAAATTAGGAATAGCAAACACATGAGATATAAACATATTGTTACCATCATAATACAGGTTAAAATCTCCTTAATTCAACAACTTACAATCAATGGATAACTACTTATACTCTGAAAGAATATTATTGCGTATAATAGTTTGTTCCATATACCAGTTCAAAAAAAAACATCATTGGGAATGTGGAGGCCTAATCCTTTCAGTGAAAACTTGAATATCATTTCCCATAACAACATTTATAACATGTAACTGGATAACTGATTGCATACCTTACAGGGACAGCTAGGAGACTTTTTACACCTTTCCGACCAAGCTCAACAAGAATTTCATCTGTGTAGGGTTTCAACCATTGAACAGGGCCAACTCGACTCTGGGGGAAAAAGAGATATGAAGTATAGACAAATGTCAAAGATCTTAGACCCAAAAATACTGAAAACAATGACTGAAGAATACTAATACAACAGAATTGTGAAGGTAACAATGAGCTGAAAGTTTAGGAATATTGATAACAAAATCTACCTGGTAGGCAAGGGTATGATTGTTGTTCACACCTCTAGCTTTTAACTCTTTCATGATTAAGCAAATGCAGTCCTCCATTTGATCTTTGTATGGATCTCCTGCATTCTCCACATAACTCACTGGAACTCCATGGGCACTGAAAAATATCATGACCTAAGCTCCATGCAAAGCAAGAATGAGTTTCAAACTGAATCTAATGGCCTGGCCAAGCCAATTGCAGAATTGCACCTGTATTTATAAAGATCAAGTAGAATATGCCAAATTATGGAAGCACACCTCTTCAGGTTTAGCAAACTTCTGCAGTTCTTTCTCAATCAAGTCAGCCATAGATTTAACATAACCATCCCGTTGGTACCATGATTGTATAACCGAAACCGGCAATTTTGACAGATACGCATCTTTCCTGTGTCAGTCAAACCCAAATTTATTGAAAAGGTCAAAAATATATTTGACTTTTCAGGTTATCCAGCAAAATAACTCACAAAATAAACACCTGAATGCACTCTCAAGAACACGAAGACTTGACCCAGTTGTGGAGATGGAGAACTGTGGATAAAGAGGCAGCACAACAAGCCTTGTTATCCTGTCCCTCCTGATCTGTGAGACAGACATGATTTTTTTAATTTAACTAGCAAGTTCACGACAAACTCAAAGATAATTATGACTCCAGCAATTTCAAGAGCAAATGGCATGTCCTGATAACCAATGATTTTAAAACCGGACCAGACCAGCCGGTTCGACCCGAATAAACGCGAACCGGCCTGGTTTCCGGTCCGGTTTGTATTCATAACCTTTAAGAGAAAAAACTGGCCGATTTAATAATAAACTGGCTGGTTTCTTAATAAAAACCGGACGGTTTTTAGAAAACCAACCAAGTAAACCTTTAAGCACCTGAAAGAGTAATCCTTACAACTATATGGGACCCAGACAAGCATCAAAAGACTATTTTAAGAGAATTCACCAATCTTGGAAGAAAAGGTTGAGATTTTAACGGTCAAAAAATATTTAGAATTTTGAATGATTTTTTAATAATTTTCTTACATAATTTAACTAATAAATTATATTTTATTTTTATCTTTTTATTTTTTAATTAAAAATTATTTTGAATTATAATTGATAAAAATAAATTATCATTTTTATCTTTAAAAATACTATATTTATTTATCCTCACTAGTAAATTATATTTTTCAAATTTTAGGTTCTTTATTTGTTTCCTTATACTTTAATTGAAATTTTTTAAATTATTATTGTTAAAAACTAATTATTATTTTTATCATAAATTTGGTTAATAAGTTTAATTATTGATTAATATAAATTAGTAATTTTGTTTAAGATAATTTTAAAAGTTAAAAAGTCAACATATTGGTTATAAAAGAGCAATTTTACTAGTTGCTCTAAGATTTATCCTCAATTTAATATAATTTAATAATGTATTAAAAATAATATTTAAACTATAAAGAAATATTTTTGAGCCTTTAAATAAATAATAATATAGAAATATAATTTTTATTTTAAAATTTTATGATAGATTCGGTTGTAGTTTAAATTATTAAATTATATTAGTTTATTATATATTTATATGCATTATTAGTTTATTTTTCTTTCTAAAATATTTTATTTTATACTATATTTTATTTATTTTATAATTTTTATTTCTTATTTATTATATACCGGTTTTATAACGGTTTAATACTGGTTAAACCTTTAAATCTTAAACTTTTTCTTTGACTGATTTAATCTCCAGTCTGATTTTTCAAACATTGGATAAAACTACCAAAATGAGTAA
This sequence comes from Erythroxylum domingense, assembly GCA_025594535.1. Classification (NCBI taxonomy): domain Eukaryota; kingdom Viridiplantae; phylum Streptophyta; class Magnoliopsida; order Malpighiales; family Erythroxylaceae; genus Erythroxylum; species Erythroxylum domingense. The sequence continues at coordinate 38,993,237 of JANQBM010000008.1, forward strand.
CAAGATGCTCGAATTTTTAATTTGTTAAAAAAAAAACTAGCATGTGAAACAGCACAACAGCATCACTTATTGATAAATAAGCATTTAAGTGGCCAAAAATTTGCACATAAAAAATTATTTAAAACAAGAAATTTTGAATGCAACGAGAGTTCGCTGCAGCCAATATTCCCATTCCTATAGAATTACTGGTTTGTCATTAGAAGCAGAAACCAAGTATAGAATTACTGCCTCTATCAAATCAAATGGACAATGAACCCATTGCTTAAACCCTGTCTCAAATCAAGGTCTCTGTTTCTTAAACCCTGCACTCTCAAAACCCCCCATCTCTACTTTGCTAATTTCGTCAACTTCATACATTTCTCTAAGAAATCAAGCCAACCACTAGAAACCACCACAACTATTTTTAGCTCCATCCAAGAATCTACTTCTTTTAACGCACGTGCACCCTCTTCAATACCTTCCTTCAAACTCCTATCTCAATGCACTGCCTCAAAGTCTGTAAATTCAGGCATGGCAATCCATGCCTATGTAATAAAAGTAGCATTGTTGAAAGACCTCAAAGTCAGGAACGTTTTGATAAAATTTTATTCCAAGTGCAGCTTTTTGGGTCTTGCTCGGAAACTGGTTGACGAAAGTTCCGAACCGGATTTGGTTTCTTGGTCTGCTTTGATTTCTGGGTATGCGCAAAATGGGCATTCTGAAGAAGCGTTATTGGCGTTCCATGAAATGCACTGGTTGGGTATTAAGTGCAATGAGTTTACTTTTCCTAGCGTGCTAAAGGCTTGCACGGCGACCAAGGATTTGAGGCTAGGGAGACAGATTCATGGGACTGTGGTGGTTAAAGGATTTGAATTTAATGAATTTGTGGCGAATAGTTTGATCGTTCTGTATGCAAAATGTGGGAACTTCGGAAATTCGCTTATGCTTTTTGAATCTATTCCAGAGAGAAGTGTCGTTGCGTGGAATGCTCTACTTTCTTGTTATGTGCAGGGTGATTCTTTCGTAGAAGCGATTGGTTTGTTTCAGGAGATGGTTTCCAGTGGAGTAAGGCCAAATGAGTTTAGTTTATCTACCATGATAAATGCGTTTACAGGTTTAGAGGATAGTGATCAGGGAAAAAAGATTCATGGATACCTAATAAAGCTTGGCTACGATTTGGATCCATTCTCAGCAAATGCTCTTGTTGATATGTATGCAAAAGTTGGAATTCTTGAAGATGCTGTTTGTGTTTTTGAGGAAATTGCTAAACCTGATATTGTATCTTGGAATGCTGTCATTGCTGGGTGCGTTCTTCATGAGTACTATAAAGTAACATTGGGATTGTTTGAAAAAATGATCAGTTCAGGAACAAGTCCAAATATGTTTACCTTATCAAGTGCTCTTAAAGCTTGTTCCGGACTGGGTCTGGGGGAATTGGGAAAACAGTTACACTCTAGCTTGATAAAGATGAATGTAAGCTCGGATTCCTTTCTTGGGGTTGGGGTTATAGATATGTATTCCAAGTGTAACTTGATGGCTGATGCTCAATTGGCTTTTAGTCGAATGCCTGAGAAGGACTTGATTGCATGGAATGCTATGATCTCTGGATATTCGCAAAATGGGGAGGATATAGAAGCTGTATCCCTTTTTCCTTTAATGTTTGAAGAGGGAGTAGGATTCAATCAGACAACTTTATCTACTGTTCTTAAATCCACTGCCAGCTTGCGTGCTGACAACGTGTGCAAGCAAATCCATGCACTTTCCATCAAGTCAGGGGTTGAAGCAGCCAATTATGTTGTGAATAGCCTCATTGACACATATGGAAAATGTGGCTTTTTGGAAGATGCAAAATCAGTATTTAAAGAGAGCCCTATAGTAGATTTTGTAGCTTTCACATCTATGATAACAGCTTATGTTCAAGATGGACAGGGAGAAGAAGCTCTAAAACTCTACCTGGAAATGCAAGATCGAGGGATCAAGCCAGATCCTTTTGTTTGCAGTTCACTCCTTAATGCATGTGCCAATCTTTCGGCATATGAACAAGGGAAACAAGTTCATGTTCACATCCTGAAGTATGGATTCTTTTCGGATGTTTTTGCCGGGAATTCTCTTGTAAACATGTATGCCAAATGTGGAAGCATCGATGACGCCAACTGTTCTTTCTCAGAGATACCTGAGAGGGGAATTGTCTCCTGGTCTGCAATGATAGGAGGATTGGCTCAGCATGGACATGGAAAAGAGGCCATCAACTTATTCAATCAGATGCTAAAAGACCGCATTCCTCCTAATCATATAACTTTAGTTAGTGTACTTTGTGCATGCAATCATGCAGGGTTGGTCGATGAAGCCAAACATTATTTTACATCGATGGAGAAGTTGTTTGGTATTGAACCAACGCAGGAGCATTATGCTTGTATGATTGATATCCTTGGTCGAGCAGGGAAATTAGACGAGGCAAAGCAGCTTGTGAATGCAATGCCTTTTCCTGCTAACGCTTCAGTATGGGGAGCACTTCTTGGTGCTGCTAGAATTCACAAGAATATTGAGGTTGGACAACAAGCTGCTGAGATGCTTTTTGCACTAGAACCTGAAAAATCCGGTACCCATGTTCTACTCGCAAACATTTATGCTTCAGCTGGCTTGTGGGACAATGTTGCTAAAATGAGAAGACTTTTGAAAGACAGTAAGGTGAAGAAGGAACCTGGAATAAGTTGGATTGAGGTAAAAGACAAGGTATACACATTTATAGTTGGAGACCGGAGCCATCCTAGAAGTAAAGAAATCTATGCAAAGCTTGATGAACTTATGGACCTGTTGAAGAAAGCTGGCTACGTTCCTATGGTAGAGATTGACCTCCATGATGTTGAAAGAAGTGAAAAAGAACAGCTTTTGCTCCATCATAGTGAGAAATTAGCCGTGGCTTTCGGTTTAATTGCTACACCACCAGGTGCTCCCATTAGGGTGAAAAAGAACCTTCGAGTTTGTTTGGACTGTCACACAGCCCTTAAGTTCATTAGTAATATTGTCTCCAGGCAGATAATTGTGAGAGACATCAACAGATTTCACCATTTTAGAAATGGTTCATGTTCTTGTGGAGATTATTGGTAGTATTTACGGCGTACTAATGTAACTTGTTATGGGCAACAAATGCCACTTCACTTGTTATGGGCACCAAATGCCACTTCACAACAATGAAATACATTAGGAAGAGAGATGTGCTTCTATGACGCCACCAATGGCTATCCACATCCTCATCTACTAGTCTCTAGTCCAGCTAATTTAGAAGAAATCAATGATATGAATACCATATCAGTATTGGTATGGGATTAAGTTCTAGTATGATATTATATCGATACTGGTCAATATTAGGTATCGTTTTTAGTAATTTTTTAATTTATATAATAATTCCTGAATTTTTTTAAAAAATACAAAATAGTTTTTCAATATATCGTACTGTATAATTTATAATTTTACATTAATCATATCTTTAAAAATTATAATAATAGAAATTTAAAATAACAACTTGACCTTCATCTCTTTCATTAGCAAGTTCAATTGTGAACCGTGGAGTAGTGCGATGACAGTGGGTGCAGGTGGTCGCATAGTGGGGTAGCAATGGGTGGTCAGACAATGACGGAGGGAGGGAGAATGTTGAAAATGAGTAGAGAGGAAAGAGAAAAAAGTGATGTGGAGTTCGCCATGAATTGTTTTGTTTTTATTTTTTAGTTTTTTGCAATTTAGTCCTTGAAGATTTAGAAGTTTACAGTATCAGTCGATATTTGACCAATATTTCAAATATTGGCTGATACTAGACAAAAAAACTGGTACTGGTCGGTAATAATAATCGGTATCGAAAATATTGATTTCATATCATTTTTCAATCAGTACAGTACCTTCTGACTTATACCGACCAGTACAGTACAAAACTCATATCTTTAGTACGAATTCTATCATTTCCACGGAGAAATTAATTGAAATTTTAAAGCAGCCCATATGATTTTTTACATTGATGAACAAAAATATGAGTTTCGTACCATACCGATTGGAAGGTATTATATCCACTGAAAATCGAAACGAAATCAATGTCTTTAGTATCGACCAGTACTAGATGTTTTGTCTGGTATATATCGGTATTTGAAATACCAATCAAGTACCGGCAGTACTGTAAACTTCTAAATTTTTAGAGACTAAATTTAAAAAAAAAACAAAAACAAAAAGCAAAGCAACCCATGGCAAACTCCACCCCATTTTTGTCTCTCTCTCCTCTCTACCTATTTTTAATGTTCTCCCTCTCTCCATTGTCGCTGGCCACCCACTGCTATGATGCCATCACGTCATTGTGTGCATCCACTGCTATCGCACCACGTCACGCGCCAATGTCAAACTTGTTAATGAAAGAGATGAAGGTTGAGCTCCATGAGAGAGATCAAAGAAGGCTAAGAGATTTTAATAGGTGAGACCCTTATTGGAAAGTGAATAAGGAAAAGCCAAGAGTTCAATGAGAGATGAAAAGAAAAAGTTGGGAGTTTTTCACCATGAATGTCGGCTTCCTCTCAAAAACAAAAGTTAGGTTTTGTAACTTTTGTTCCTATGGTATCTCAACTTTCTTTACAGGGCGTTTGGAAACTTTGGAATTGAATTCCATGTTAGAATTGAATTCAATTACATTAATGAGATTGAATTGAATTGAATTTACATTGTTTGGAACAAACCCGGTAATATTAGAATTGAATTCAATTACACTGTTTGGAACATAATCAAAATGAATTCAATTCTTTCATTTGACATTTTTACCCTTCACTAAAAGATAACCTTATTAAATAATCAACATTCACACTTATATAGAACAAGTTGTAAATATCAATTTTATTATAATTAATATCATAAAAAAAGTTTATTATTAAAATGAAATAAAAATTGATTGTAAATAACATTAGGCTAGACCGAGCTATGAAGACAATAGAAAACTATTATAATTTAGAAGCTTAAAAATGCATGAATGAGTAATAGTTCTTTTGCGTTGACAACTACAAGGCATTATCAAATTTTGAAATTTTACTCCGAATTACATAATATCATAACAAGTTTAATTTGTCTTCCTATGACAAGGAGACATAACATGTTACATTACAAAATTAAATAAATAACATTCATACTTGCATAGAGCAAGTTATATCATCCATAAAGTTCCACACTTAAATAGAGCAAATTATAAAAACCTAACACTAACCCATCTTCCTAGACAACCAATCTAAACGTAGTTCAACTGGACATGCAAAAAACACATCAATAAAGTTAGAATGCTCTACAAGCCAATCAATTGCATCCAAGAGTAGACGTCCTTCCAATCCTAATTCTTTCATTGCGTCAAATATGTCCTCCTCTTTTCTAACATGAGGGTTTGTGGTTACAATAGCCTGTGCAACACTGAAGAAATTTGATCTTCTACTCATGCTTTTCTTTTCTTACCTGTGTAAGATGGCTTCAACACTGAAGGAGTTGATGATGAGGGAGCTTGAGTTGTTGGTGTTGTTGGAGTACTCTCGCTCTCAAATGGATAAAA
>JANQBM010000008.1:39024918-39040914 GCA_025594535.1 Erythroxylum domingense
ACTATTTATGTGCATATATACTAACATTATGCATGAGCAAGAAAATGCATTTCCTTAATCTCTCTTTGAGCTCATATATACTGAAATTTTAGGTCCTAGCCCTTAATATAGGGACGGGATGTTACACAACACCTGTAATCTCCAGAATAATAATGTTACAGAATCTTTCAACATCGCACAAGTTGACGCAATAAATAACTCTCCAACAGCTATACTCTCCTCACATGAGCCTCATTCATCAAGTCACGGGTCATCTTCAACAGATGGATTAAGCCCAAGCAAGCAAAGAAGAAATGAACAAAAAGCAAGACCCATCTAAACAAACACACATCCAATGACCACATGAGCAACGATGGAATACACAAACCTAAATACCCATTTGTTGGGTTGCTTCACTCAGCAAAATCTAACCATTTAGCTCAGTTCACAGAACCTCGGAATGTCACAGATGCCTTGACCTCACCACATTGGAAATAAGCCATGACCGGTGAATTCACAGCCCTTCAGTGAAAGAAGATATGGATTCTTGTTCCTTACACTGGTGCACAGAAGCTGGTTGATTGCAAATTGGTCTTCATAGACAAACTTAAACCAGATGGATCCATTCTCAAGCACAAAGCCAGACTTGTCGCAAAAGGATTTCAGCAAGCACTGGGAATTGATTATGGAGAAATATTCAGCCCCGTAGTAAAACCAGCAACAATCCGAATAGTTCTCACCATTACTGTCACTTACGGCTGGGAAGTTCATCAATTGGACGTCAATAATGCGTTCCTTAATGGTATTCTTAGAGAAAATGTTTATATGCACCAACTGGAAGGATTCTGTGATCATCAACGTCCAAATCATGTATGCAAATTGATGAAAGCAATTTACGGACTCAAGCAAGCACCTCATGCTTGGTTCGATTGGTTGTGGCTGACACTACTAAGCTGGGCATTTCAAAATGCTAAAAGTGATATTTCACTTTTCTTCTTACGCACAACAAAGCTAAAGGTTTTCATCCTCATATACGTCGATGACATACTAATCACAGGTAATGATCCCAACTACCTAAAGTCTCTAGTTCTAAAGATAAACAATTTATTCTCTCTCAAGGATCTTGGTCCCGTGTACTATTTTCTTGGGATGGAAATTTGCAGAGACAATATGGGCATTCATCTGAGTCAAGCCAAATATACCCTCAACATCCTGAAAAGATTTAACATGATGAATTGTGCACCGGTACCCACTCCTATAGTCACTGGTCGTTAGTTCACTAAAAATGATGGAAAACCCATGCAAGATCCATCTCTCTATCTACAAGCAATCGGATCTCTTCAGTATCTTACTACTACCAAACCTGATATAGCCTACTCAGTGAATAAACTTAGCTAGTTTCTATCTCAGCCCTACTAATATTCACTATCAAGGAGTAAAATGCATTCTTAGATACCTTAAAGGTACCTATCATCTAGGTCTACACATCAAGCCTTTTAAAACTCTTCAGGTGACTGCATTCACTTATGCAGATTGGGCCACAGGCGTTGACGATCGAATCCATAGCTGGCGTCTGTGTATATCTTAGAAATACATTGGTCTCCTGGAGCTCCCGTAAGCAAAGAGTCTTTTCTTATTCAAGTATGGAATCTGAGTATCGAGCTCTAGCAGATGGTGCAGCTGAGGTTAAGTGGATCTGTTTATTACTGTTGGAACTTAGTTTATTCTTACAACAACCGTCTATGAGATGGTGTGATAATCTCAGTGCTCGTGCTCTTGCTTCCAATCTAGTACAACATGCACACAATAAGCATATAGAGATCGACATTCATTTTATTCGTGACCTTATACTTTCAGGGTTTATCAATATTCACTATATACCTTCACCTCATCAAGTAGCTGATTGCTTCACAAACGCATTAACTTATCTCTGTTTACTCAAAACCGCACCAAACTTAGACTGGTTTCAGAATGTTAGAACAAAGGATTAGAGTTTTACTTTGTAATTAATTTACTTAGAAATATTCCTTCCGTACACATTGTACTACTACCCTACACGTGTATAGTTATAACCAACCTACCCTCTTTCATTTAACAAACTCTGTACTTTTATAATAATATATACAGAGGTGTGAGCACTGCATTGGGTGGTGCGCCTATCATCTTCTTCTATTACACTATCTTTCTAAGTTAAAGGTAAAGTCCTGAGAATAATTTCTATTCAAATAATATTTATGATAAGATCATAATTATGATATTCAATTTGTATTTATATATTATTCCCAAACTATTTCTATTTATAGTTTCATCTAGATGAGATATGGATGGAATGGTAAAACTAGTAAGCACTTGGGGCAATGATAATAGGAATTATAATGAATATAGTGAGGAATAGAAATGGATATGGCTTCCATTCTTCACTATATTGGGGGTATAAAGTATTGTCCCAAAAAGGGATATATAAAAATTGTCCTTCCAATCATTATATATTACCAAACATCTTTTTTATTTCTTACCCATTCCTTTCTTCCTAAACCAACTAACCAAGTACCCCCTAAAATTTATGTTTCTTTCTTATGAAGACAGTAACTGATCTCATAAATTAAACTATGAAGATACTTAGATAAACATATGAGTGCTTATTAGAGAATAAGTTCATTAAATTGACCCAATTATGAAGATCCCAAATGAAATATTACTTATGTCTATATATATTTCCTTATAACAATAATTGCGTAATTGATTCTTAGTCTTGAGATCAACAAAGTATGTCATGTGAGAATTATTATCTTTTAATACTACTTATGACCTATTCTAATTAAAGTAGCTCATATGATAGTACTTAGATATAACATGCATTATGTAAAGATAGTTGAGTAAGTTAATAAAGAATCCGTCACTATAAAGTAATTAGGAAAAATGTTCCACTATTTTTTGTCAATAGTGATTTGAGAAATTTCCTATGAGTGAATTAATATTTGAAAATGTGCTTTCAAATATCAAATTATAAATCAATCACTAATTTACAATAATGAATATAATTGGATTAAAAAATAGACATTAATTCTATATACGTCTCCAATTAGAATATTGGATAATAAAAGAATTAAATTATACATCATAACCATGTATGAATAAGTTAACACAAACCAATTTGATATTTTTAATATTTGTGTGGCCATGACATGTTGCTAGATGTCAATGTTGATATACTATTATAAATTTTTCAATTAAAAACTTAAATATAAAGTTTTAATTTACATATTAGAATTATAATTTATAATCATTACTAACATACTATGAACCAATGGTTCATACATAAAACAGTAATTTAATAGATAAAAACTAATCTGAATTAAATTAAACTTAATTTTAAAGTTTGAGAAACTTTATAAATTAAAAATTAGATATTTTATTTAATTAAAATTAAATCATAATTAAAATTAAAGTGAATCCTTAATTATAATTAGAATTTTTAACTTTAATAGGAAAGAGTTTGTAGTGTCTTTTTCTATAAAGAGAGAAAAGGCAAAAGGGAGCAACTATTCCTATCTTTTTCCTCTCAAATATTGAGTTCTTTTTACTATCTTTGTGGATACCGTTAGAGGTTAAAGATATAGATAGCTTGTGATTGACAACTTAAGAAATTTTTTTGTAGGAATCTAAATCAAGTATGATTAAACATTTTATTTATAATTTATTATTTTCAAGTTATTCAATTAAAGAGATCCAATCATGAAATTTAAAATTTTTATTTTTTTAATACGCTTGTTATTTGATCACAATCAATTTTTAAACATATGTTACAATATACAAACCCATTTAAGTGAGTGGTTTGATAATGAATATATATTTTAAGTTCCCAAAATAAGCATTTTTACTTAACTTGTAAAGGAATGATAACATTTGCATTGTATCATTTCTTCTTTTACAATATAGTAAGCCAAAAGAATCCAACAGGTATTTTGTATATAAGTCCTTTGCTTAAAAATTTTGTTTCACTTATCTCATATCTTACACATGCTTAATAAAAGCAAAAAAAGAAAAAATTTATTTATTTTAGAACCCTTTTTTGTCTAAGTCTAACTTTTACCTTTTTAAAATTTCCTCATTAAATTATTAAAAGTTTTATAGTTTAAGATTTTTGATTAACTCAAAAAAGATGGCTTCTAAAGAAAAAAGATAACATCTAGTTACATAAGCAACAAAAAAGCCAAAATTGAATCAAAGAACATTTTGATGGCATATTTCATGGGATCATAGTCTTCTCTAGAGGCGCTACTTTAGGATGGCATGACAGTTGTAGAAGGTGTCGGGGAAACTAACTATGATCAAATTATGGGTGCATCAAAAAAGGAATTTTTACAATTTCTCGATTAAATCTCTTTAATTGAATAACTTAGAAAAAATGAATCATAAATAAAAGGGTTGAAATGTACCTTATTCAGATTCCTGTATAATTTTTTCCTCAAATTGTTAACTAAAAATTTTCACGTGTCCAACAGCTAAAAATATCCACTAAGAAGAGGAAAAGAAATGAACACTTTGGACAAAAAGGTAGAAGTGCTAGCTCCTTTATACCTTTCTCATACTTACAGAGCAAGAAAGTAGAATTTCTTTCTTATTAAAATTAAACTTCTTAATTGTAGTTAAATTCTAACTTTAATTATAATTACAATTTAATTTTAGTAAAATCAAATGTCTTTTATTTGATTCTTGAAGTTTCTTAAACTTGACAATTAAGTCTAACTAAATTAAAGTTAATTTATCTTTTTTAAATTGCTCTTTTATACGTGACTCCTTAGGTTCTTAACATGAATATAAATTATGATTCTAAGTTGTTACTAGAATTAGATAAGTTTAAACCCCTATTAATATATCTTTACTTTTATAATTAAATAATTTATAATAATAAATAAAGATTGACATTTGGCAGTATGTTATAACCACTCAAATATTAGGAAAATCAAATGGTTTGACTCAACTTGTCCTTGTATGGTTATGATGTATAACTTAATCATTTCATTATACAATATTCTAATTGAACATAGAGTGTATATTTAGTGTCTACTCTTTTAAATCCAATATTCAAATATCAATTCATTTTAGCAAGATTTCATTAAATCACTACTAATTAAGAATAGTGAAATATTTTCCCTTATCACTTTCAAAATGAAGAATCCTTTATTGACTTAATTATCTCCATATATGGTTTATACTATATTCAAATACTAGTGATTGAGCTATCTTAAATAGAATAGGTCATAACTAGTATTAAAATATATTAAGTCCCACATAAGATACTTAAATAATCTCAACTTTAAGGATCAATTATATAACCACTACAATAAGGGAATCCATATACAAATAATTCTATTTGGGATCCTCATAATCGAGTTAATTTAGTGAACTTATCCTTTAATAAACATTGACATTTTTTTAAATATCTTCATAATTTAAGTTATGAGATCAATTACTTTCAAAAAATAAAAGAAATATAACGTGTGCTAGTTTTACCATTTCATTAGTTCCCTGTCTTGATGAAACTACAACTATGAACAACTAGGACTAATATATATATATACAAATTGAATCTCATAATTATGATCTTATCATAATTTCAATTGTAAAATAACTATTATAAGGATTTTACCTTTAGTATTAAAACATCAAATGTAATTACCAAAATACATAAAGATAAAGAATTACTTCATTTAATTATATCACAAATTCTACAACAAACTAAATGACTATAAGGCATACACCAACAATCTTCCACTTGTATTATGTCATTCTCTTAAGTATCTTCTCAATTATCATTATAACTAACAGAGACTACCTAAGTACATATTTGGATTTTTTATGAATCCTTAGCTTTTTTCACATGAATAATGGATTTAATGTTTTATAATAAATTATTGTTTCAATAATGCAATAAACTATATTAAGTTTATTAAAGAACTTATTAATCGAAATAATCATCTTCAATAAACAAAAAAATATATTATAGCTTGATTAACAATTAATGCTACATTGGAACCTTTCCATTCTCAAAACATATTGTTCTGAGTAAAATATACCTTACATATCATTTACTTTAAAAGTTGACATCCATATGAACTCGAAATCAGATATCAACTCACACATAGAATAATGAATATCTTTAATCTTTATAAATATTAATATCTGAAACACTAAACACCTTTAGTACATTATCTATATACTTAGATTATAATAGGTAAACAACTTATGTATCTATCTCTTCTATATACTTAGATTAGAATAGGTAAACAACTTATGTATATATCTCCATTAATCTAACTCCCACAATTAAGTTATGACCTTTTCATATCCAATACGAGTTATTCTTGGGCTATTATATCTTCAACAATTGAAAATATGAAATATTGTTCTCTATGAGGAAATATATCGCTACATACTCCCATTTAAGAGTACTATACTTTCACAAACCTTCTTTTAGACTTTAAAAATCCATAATCATCTCTAAAACAAAATTCATTATGAAAGTGAATCTTTCAACATCTTGTAACCTTTCAACTATATATCAATTATTTCAACAAAGGTGCTTACTCTAATTAAATGTATTGTCATGAGGTTTAAATTTTTTTAAACTTCATCTTATTGCCACTACTTATCTTAAGAACTACTCTCTTACAAGTATTCATTAAATTACACATTTTGTTCAATAGATCTGTAAGATCATATCAACCCTTTTAGATATATCATATCTTTCCATTATCTAATTTAGTTCTAAACTTATTGATAATATATGCTTTAATTGAATATCACATTCCAAACTCATTAACTTTCACTCTTATCTAATATGAAATCTTATAAATTGATTTAATTATTATTTTTTAAGGAAAATTGCATACTAGGCTTAGCTATAGAAGAAGTAATATTGTACCACACAATATCTAACATTACATTTTTCTTACATAAATCCATACTATTATAGAATTTATTTATAAAGGTATTTATTAGAGAATCTAATTCCCTATATATAAATAAGAAAATTTAAATCTCACCACATTGATGTCATTGAAGTGCTTTAGTATTCTTAGGCTATGTTTAGTTGGACGTAAAGTTTTTAATAGAATGGAATGGTTTATAATAGAATGGAATGTAAATGGATGTAATATTAAAAATTGTTGTTTAGGAGGGATAGGAGTGTTCATAATGTAATATAGTGAAATGTTGTTTAGAAGATGAATGGAATGAAATGTAATGTATGTATAATAGTAATGAATGACTATTCTACCATTGATAGAATAAGATGTATTGTCTTGCTGCTTATTATTAGAGTTGAGGGTATAATTGGTATTATAAAAAATTATTGAGGGTATATTAGGTAGTACATATTTATCATTTTACATTCCATCTTAAACCTCCCAAATAAGAGGTAACTCATTTTTATTGTTTAAGATGAAATAGGATGTAATGTGAAACCCTCCCCTCCCCTTCCATCCTATTCTATTCCATTCTATTATAAACCCTCCTCTCAAACAATAGAATAATATTACATTCCATTCCATTCTGTTACTAACTGCTCTACCAAACATAACCTTAATGCTTAATTTCTACTCAAATTTAAACACTTTGAAATTTTCAACATTTGAAATCAATATTTTATTTAGTAAATATGAATTGTTACATGAATTCATTGGTAAATATAAAGAAATACAAGTAGTCTTCTTTTTATAAATTGTTATTACACCTAAAACATCATATGTATAAATCTAATAGTTCATCATTATCTTTTCACTAAAGGTTGATTTGATTATTCTTCAACTTAACAAGTTTCATAAGTTTTATACTTCATAATCAAAAGGATACATATAGACCTATATGTGACTTTATGATTCTCGTTATATTTATTTAACTAGAATTACAAAAGGATAGTTTTAGTTATCTAACATTTTATTCTTGCAACTTATGTTAAGCTTAAGTCTCCCTTGATCCAACAGATACAAATTATTTTTATAAACTTAGATTAATTACTTTTACTCAACATTCTATATCTTATAATACCTTAAATATTATAATAATGTTGAATTCATATTTATTATGAAATACTTAAAAATTACACACACACACACACACACACACACACACATATGATCTTTGTAATATTATGTATTGGCAAGAAAAGTCATGTAATCATTTTCTAATGAAAACTATTGTCATATCTAAGCCGATGCTTTCCATTATAGTTTGTATTTATGCTTTTAGTAGGTTCAAATTAAGTGGAACAATTCCCTCAAAGCATTATACCATTTAGCATTACTTCATATAACCTCTTACTTCATGCTATCATGATGTTGACATTTATCTTACTTGTTGTCATTAAAGTTTAAGAGACATTAGTCAACTCAAAATGTATTATATTTTGTCATTTATATGATATTGGCACATCTCTAGTACTTTACACCAAATCCTCATTAGGGATTAATAATAATATTGCATAATGAACATATAATTTTTAAAATTGATTCTTACTATTACATATCTAATATGAATCTTGTTAATGGATTTACTTAGAAATTTCAAAGGAAAGTTATTGTACTAGGCTTAGCTATAAAATAAATAAATATTGCACCAAACTATATCTCATATTGCATTTTTGTTACATAAATCCATTTTATAAGATAATCTAGTTATAAAGTATTTACTAGAGAATCTCATTCCCTCTAATATAATCTAGTTATAAAGTATTGACTAAAGAATCTCATTCTCCATAGATAACTAAAAAAAAATCTTACCATATCAATCTGTCCAAAGTACTTTAACATTCTTACTACTTAATTTCTACTCAAATTTAAACAATTTGAACCTTTTTAACTTTTAAATCAATATTTCATTTAATACATATGACCATATCTTATAAAGTCATTAGTAAATATAACGAAATGCATGTATTCTTTCTTTTATGAATTGTTATTACATCAAACACATCATATGTATAAATTTAATAATTTATAATACCATCGTTATCCTTACACCAAAGGTTGATTTAGTCATTTTCAACTTAACAAGTTTCATAAGTTTCAGATGATTCATAATCAATAGGATAAATAAATCAATGTATTTAAGTTTATGATTTTCATTATGTTGATTTAACCAATATGAGATAAGAGGATAGCTTCATTTATCTAACATTTTATTCTTTCCACTCATGTTAAACATAAGTCACTCTAATCCATCATATACACACCATTTATATAAACTTAAATCAATTACTTTTACTCAATAATCAATTTATTATAATGCCTTAAACATTATAATAATTTTGAATCGAAATTTAGTATAAAAAACTTAAAAGCATAAATTAGAAATATATATGCATGTGTGTGTGTGTGTATAATCCTTATCATGTATTAATAAGAAAAATCATGTAATATTTTTAATAACAACTATTATCATATCTAAGATGATTCTTTTTATTTTAATCCTTGTTTATGCTTTTAATAGGTTAAATTGAGTGGAAGAATTCCATGAAGGTACTATACCTTCTAACTCTACTCCATGCAACCTCTTGCATCGTGCTATTACCATGTTGACTTACATCTTGCACGTTGTCATTAAAGTTTATGAGAAATTAGATGAAAATGTCATTACATCTTGTCATTTATATGATATTAACATATCTCTAAAACTTTACACCAAATCCTCGACATAGACTAATAGCAATATAATAAACATACAACTTCTTTTTATCCTTTATCATGCATGATAATTGGTGTTGGTCTTTCCACCTTGCAAGAGAATTTGATGATGTCATAGGTAATATGCTAAGTTACTATCCTAATCAATCTAGACCATATTGTTTCCAATTAATGGAGGAAAAGTCTTTCAATTTTTCTATTGCTTCTAGTTAGAAACTTCTTTTGGTACCTCCTATAATGAATGAATGGTTCAAGCTTGTTTGTGAATCTGATATTGACCTATCCTATTCATTTATTTTTTTAGCTCACACACTTTAAAAAATTAGAACAAAAGACATGTTTAAATTTACTATTGCTAGCTCTAGATGTGATTTATGTGGAACTATATAGGAAGACCATAATCACATATTTCTTAGATGTGAATACTCTTCATATATTGGAATCATATGCTTAGCCTCTTCAATTTTGTCTAAAATTGTTTGGAACATTTATATAGGCGTTAAAAGTTTACATACAATGTAAAAGAGATATAAAATTATTCAAAATGGGGTTTAGAATGATGGCACACCTGGCTGAGGAGATAGAAATCACGTAATCTTTATAGTTCTAAGCCTAGCTACTAAAAAGAACATAGGGAAACTCATCCTTAAGATTAGGATGGCTACTTTGACCAAAGAACTCACTTCTAATTTCTCACTAGAATTATGTTCTATGTTATCCTTTCGACCTAGTCCTATGCTACTCCTAATGGTTTTTGTGTTTTGGAGTTGTACACTTAGAGTTTTAGTTTGATGTCTGGACATATGTTTGAACTTTTCAAGTAAGAGATTTACCTAATTTTACTTCAATAAATTTTCTTACATTTCAAGGGAAAAACTTCTTTTTATCCTTTTAAGAACTCTTCTTAAACCTAACCTATTTCTATGAAAATTGGCTCATTAATACTTAGTGTTAAATATACTAAGCTAAGGTAATTTCTACTTAGAACAAAATAAGTGTAAGAAAGCAAGTAATTGGTTATATGTCATGATAACTAAACAATGTTAAAACTTTAATCATTTATTTAGTTACTCCTATTATTTTCTTCAAAATAATATCGGTCACTACTATTTAAAAAATTACTTTGATCTTTTTAGTGAGCTAGGATCACATTCAAATTTAGTTGATATTAATTTTGCTCAACAAACCATCTAAACTTAAATTAGGTAGATAGAAACATTATCAATCACATCTTATATGCCTCCCAACTTTGTTAGGTGACAAATCTTGTAATACCCCCTATATGAAACTTGCAACCACCCACATACGTAGCAACCAAATTCCTGTACAAACAATCACGACATACATTTCTATTTATTTATAGGGACTATCATCATACATTTTTCTATTCAATGCTACACATAGACATAGTGCAAAATTTCATATCATTTAACTTTATCACTGAAAAGTAGTATTACATCTTTATATTTATATGTTAATCTGAAAGGAAAACAAACAATTTCCTTTATTACATATACAACCATTCTTTAATTAAAGACATATCCAAGGGTACTTTTACTCCTAGCTACTAGCCTTGGTCCTTGCAAATGTTCCCTGTACCTCACTCCTATGACCTGGACCTACACGGATTAACACCCATGCTAAGCTTCAAAGCTTAGTGGGAAAAATACTTAGTTTGGATGACCACTCATAGCAGTCATCCACCAAGCACACACATTCAGAAATATCACAAACTCACATACCATAAATTCACATTCATGAACCAAACATTGGTATTTAACGCTTATGTAAACAATGATGGCATACCTAAGCAAAGTACATAATGCAAATATTCTTCAACATATTATCCATATACAAAAAATACACATTTATAAGCCAAATATTGATATTCAATGCTCATTGATACAAATTATCATTACAAATGCAAATGCTCATCAATAACAATTATTTATATTATTGTGCTATATTTCTTATTTATAAACCTTTACTTTACTTTCTGTATTAGGCTTGTACATTTTTGTAGGTTTGGATAACGAGAGCTGTTGATATCCAAAGATATCAAAACTGTGGATACCAGAGGTATCAAACTGTGGAGACATTATAGTCTTGAAATGAAAACACCATTGGTGTCAAATTCTAGCAGTTGCACTGTAACCCTGTAGGCATGCCTATCTATCTACCACTAAAATAATAAAACAGTCACTATAACATTTCCTTTAACCATTTTCCAATTTCAAAATTCATATATTGACAAGTTATATGATATACATTCAAGCCATAAAATCTGTATCTGTGTTTGTACATGCAAGTCATAACTTACCATCATTAGAAGGGTGTCAAAATCACACTTGTATAATCATATTATACACCTATAAGTAATAAATATGCATAAACATCATTTATGTACATGTAAATTTTCTTTAGTATGCATTATGCTCACTTTTAAATTCTAATATTCAATCACCCAATTCATATAAGGTAAGTCTCATTTCATATATTTCTAGGTGTTTGAAAAATTTTATACACATTTAAAAAGGTTCAGATAAGATTCGATAAAAATTAGAAATAAAAAAACTCAAAATAGTGCAATTTGGGATAAGCCTATAGTGGTTCTAAAAATAAGTAAACAATCAGTCTATAAGCAAATCATATGACGGACTCCACTTGTTCCTTAATATGCATATAGAAAATGTTCAAATTAGGTTTTGATATCTTCCAGACATTTGTTATCTTATGTCTCATAGTTTCCATAACACTAATAATCAGACCATTTGAACATCCCAATCATGAGATACAGAACAAATATCACAAGTTGCTCCAAAATAGGGGCAACATCAGGTTACCATTTTTTATCTTAATTTCCAATATCGTAAAGCCAGAATTAAGTAAGAGTCTCTTCTAGATATTTCTAGTTGTATGTCTTAATTTTCTTATTCAATTGAAATCACCTAATTTAGAGGTCTGTATGCTGAGTTATGACCCAAACAATGTGACTAGTTTAACAAACCCTAGATATAATTCCATTAATAGATGTTCTCTTGTCATATACAACCAATTTGATATGTGCTTAATTGATTGTTTAATTATTTCATAACATTAGCGATTAATGACATAAAATTTCTTAAGATACTCACTTTGAATCATATGTGATTTTAGGCACAATTCGGAAGCAAAGAAGTTAAAATGAGTCGAAAGCACGATATCTGGGCTATTTTTCAAAGGCTAATACTAACTTGTCTTCATAGAGCAAGAAGAAGAAAATTAAAAGACAAGAAAAATGAAAACAAAAAGAAGAAGAATAAAGGTTGCTCATGACCAAATTTGAAAAAAATGTAAAGAACGTGAGTTGCATGGATTATGCATGCAAATTATCTTAACATAAATTAATGTACAAGGACCAAAACATGCAAGTACGGAAAAATAACAATCCAAGAGGCAACTAGAAGAGGAGAAAAACAAAAACATTCCATGTAGAAAACACTGTAGCAGGTGGATAGCCAAGGGAGTAAAATGATGCAGCAGCATTGGGAGCATGAAACACTAGACGACAGTGTAACACAAACAAAACACAATGCACAGACATTTGGAAGCCAAAGGAGAAACGATGTCATTGCGTAGGAGCAAAACACACACAGTTACAAGGAGGGCAATGAATAGTGAAGTGGACCAAAAATTAATTAGAAATAGGGAGTAGCGGTAGCGTGAGAAGGATAGAAGAGAAGAACATAATAGTGGCAAGGGTTTTAGGGGTTTCGACTGGGTTATTCAATGTGGGGGCTGAAGCATTTTTTTAGGAGAGACCTATGAAGGGCTAGACGTCCCAACATTGATTTGGAGGTGACATCGACATCGACTATAGGGGTTAAGTGTTTTAATACTTTTTGTTGTTTCTTTCTCTCATTAGAAATTTATTGTGTTATCCTATGTTAATTGATTTAGGTTTTGTGTATGATAATCGTATTCTTGTTACTGTTTAGTTATTTGTGTAAGAAACCATTGGGTATTATGAAAAGATGATTTTAATATGTTCATTGAATCATTTATTTGCAAACCCATTGATATAGTTTCGATAAAATCCGTAATTGTTATGTTAAAATTCATGTGTAGCGACTAATGATTCGTAATCATTAGGGATAACATGACCTAGTTTAAATGATGCATCGTATGTGGTTGTTGCCTAATTGAATCTAGAGATCCTCTCCTAGGTTATTCAGTAGTTAGGTTTAATTAATGATTGTATCTTGATTAAATACTACCTAAGAAAAACTCAGGTTAATTATCAACCCACGATTAATAGTTGCTAAGAGAGGTTTAAGAACAACAAATCAATGAAATATGTTTAATTAGGGTGTAGGCCAAGATTGAACCAAAGAACTGGGTCCCTATTGAATTCCCCACTTTTGTCTATTTTTTTAAATGTTTTCTTTACGTTGCTTTTGTTAGTTAGTTTAGCTTTATTTTATTTTCTTATTTCTAAAACCAAAACCCCCTAAACCTAAGAATCGATTAATTTTATTTCAAAAACTTTACACACACTCGCTATGGGATCAACCTGGACTCACCACTGCTATAGTAGTAGTTTAGTTTTTATTTTGACTAGCATTACGATGAGCTGCCAATTTTGGCGCCGTTGTTGGGGAGTGTAGTGTTTTAGTTTTTGTTTGTGATTTTTATTGGTGTTTTGTATATATATATTTTAATTAGTTTAGTTTTAGTTATTCCTTGACATGTGACACAAGAAGATCATAATTTTTGTCACGTATGGAGGAAAAGGAGTCGAGCCAATGACACTAAACAAAGGCGCTTCTTAGGGGCAAAGTTAGAGAAGTAAATTCATTTCTTTACTTTTTCACATTAGTTTTTTTTGACATGTCTGGTTTTAAATTTGTTTGTTTTACTTGTTTTAAGTTTTCAATCATAATGCGGGAAAGAATAAAACAACAGAAAAGACATTGTCTTTTTTATTGATTCTAGGACTATATAGTCATGATTAGAGCGTGATTTGGCTAGAGAATTTCGTAGCAACTTTAGCATGTACTTTTACCCTTGTGATTGGTCGATGTGCATTATCTTTAGAAGAGTAATGACTAATGGCAGACAAAGTCGGTGAGATTTTTAGCCTTATTAAAGTGACACATCCATATTAGTCTCATTGTCTTTTGATAATGTGTGACCTTCTTAACATATACATCCTGATTTTGCATTGAATTTCTATTTGAGACCACATTTTTTTCGCATGCATTAACATGGATATGATAAGACATTCTTTGCTTTTTCTAACTACAAAAGACAAAGAGCCTACTCATTATATGATTTTCCTTTTTGATAAGCCCCCTTGAGCTTTATTTGCCTTTTCTTTGTGTATTAGCCACATTACATGCTTTAACCTAACCAAATGTCCTTCCCAAGCCTTAAAGCTAATGGAACATTTGGTGATTGTTGAGTTTGTGGATATACAAAAGTATAAGTGTGGGGATATGCATTTATGTAGGTTGGTTATAACGTTGGTATGTTATTTGATGCCTTATCATTGAAATTCCCATATTGATGTAGTTTATTTTCATTTTTAAAAGAGAAAAGAAAAGGAAAGAAAAAGAAAAAGAAAAAGAAAAAGAAAAAGAAAAAGAAATGTTTAAATAAATGTATCAAGGAGGGAGTGCATATGTGGTTTGCAAGGTTATTCATAATTAATACATCCTCCTAAAGTTGTATTGAATGCGTTGTTTGAGTATGTTGAATATGAGGTAGATGTTGGCTTGGAAGGGTCACTTTTTATAGTTTCAACATATTATCATCAATTGTATGAGTGATCCCTTCGGATTGGTATATACTTCACATGGTTTGCGTATGAGAGCTTGAGTTTAAGTTGTGAAACTTGTTTTTGCATTCATCATAGTTGATGTACACAATTGTGAGTGAATGTTGGTTTTTAAACTTAATAGTACATTGAGTGTTGCTTGTTTCACTAGCTTTAATGACTTTTAAGTTACTTGACCCAAATACATCTCACCTCACCTTTACCCACATTAAAACCTTGAAAAGTCCTTTGATTCATGATTTTGCATGTGAATCTTAGTGGTGGAGAAATGAATTGATATGCAAAGTTGTGGATTGTCATGATCATGAATGGTGTTGAATGTACCCGTGGTTATATGATAGGATTGAATTATCTTATATTTTTTTATATATTTCCATGTGATTTTAATCCTATTTTCAAGATAAAATGCTTAATTTATGTTCAATTTGTGTTGAAGGCTAGGTTGGATATGTTGATATATATTTGAGACCAAAAAGACAAGATTCTAAAGCAAATTGGAGCACAAATGTTTAA
>JANQBM010000008.1:39043589-39076113 GCA_025594535.1 Erythroxylum domingense
TATATTTATTAATAATTATTAAATTAATTTTATAAATTAAATTAAAATTGTGATTATTATTTATTATTATAATTTTTGGAGACCGAATGCAACTGTATAATATGATAACGGACTATTTTTAATTTTTAAAAAAATGTAGGAACTATTTCATAAATTTTAAAAAAATGTAAGAACTATTTCATAAATTTAAAAAATTACCCGAAACGATACCCGATATTAACCGGTACTAGTATAGTACCGTACCAAAACCCAATCTGATACTAAATTCGGTACGGTATTTGTAACATTGGTTTTTAAGCTTACTTGTAAGTAATGAAGAGAAAACAGAAAATTTTCCTCTATCTTTTGTTAATTTTTTATTATTTATGGTATCAATTCATTCCTAACGTTTACAAAATGAAACAATTTATCCAAAAAATAGTCATTCTATCAACTTTCTGTTAGTTAGACGTGACACTCCCATTATTTGAGAATACGTAGCTTATGAGATTCGTTAAGGTGTCAATTGAGTAGTTGATGCATCATTTATCATTTATCTTTTATTTTTTTAAATTTTACGTATTTTACTTCTTAAAAATAAAAAAATACTTCTAATAATATGGTCAAATAAAAATATACAACACCCATACTCAGAATTCCCTATGAAACCATCTTCTCCAATAAAAAAGCATTTTTATAACATCTTTTTTTGAACCCTAATTTCTCCCCAATATTTATAAAACCTTCTTTCTTCCTCCATCTTTGATATTTGCTAACCAATTGACCAACACCATGGGTGTATCTTGAAACCATAAAACGTATTTGAACTTAATTATGTATAATGCATTTAGAGGAGCTAATGTTAGGTATTCACACTTTTGGCTTTATTTCTAGTTTTTTCTTGTTCTTGCCACTCAATTCAAGTTTGTATATACTTCATTGTTACTACCCCATTGTTTATGTTAGCTTTGCTATATTTATTTCCTAATATATTCTTAGTATGAGTAAATCTACTTTTTGTGTGTATTAGTGAGCATGCCTTCTCAATTATATATATTGTCTTTAATAGTAATTTTAAGCATATGTATATTAGCTAGTGTGCATGCCTCCCCAATCTTGTGTGTTGCATTTCATGGGAATTCTAAGTATAGGTCTTCAACTAACAATAGTTGCTTTCATGTGCATTATTGTTTAACTGAATAATGGTTATTTTCATATTGTTAATTGATGATTATATTTCTTGTGAAAATTTAAGATTGTTATCGATTTGATAAATTACGACCCGTACTAAAAAATGCAGTATAGTAGGGATTGGAATTGTCATATTTTGGGTCTTCAACTAATAATTTTTTTAACTAATGTTCAATTTTTTTTATGAATTTAATGCTTGTGTAAGAACTTCATAAAGTAAAAAAAAAATCCTCAATATAGGTTTTATGTGTGTCCAAAATATCTGGTTAGTAGAAATATTTTGTTATGATATTTAATATGGAAATATAAATTGAATATATATGTTAATGAATTTTTATTTGGTGATGATTACAAGGTTGGGAGTTGTAAGATCTTTTGTTTCCATGACGACCCTTTTATAGATAAATCTAATCATGTTATTCACTTATTGATGAATGAAAAAGCTAACATAAAGCAATAATTAACTATAAGTTACAAAGGAAAAATTCAAGAGAATGTGTGCAATAGAGTTGTTAAAAGAATGAAAAAGGAGGAATGTAATGAACAAATAAATATAGTGTGAACTTAAACTTGTTATGAGTGAGAACAAGGAGTTGAATGATATATTCATAACGTATCCTTTATTTACAAAGGTTTTCTTAAGCATTGAACTTATCCACAAGTCGCACTTACTCCTTTGCACGATAGTCTTACTTAGGTCTATTTAAGTAAGACTTATCCTTCTCTATGTGATCATCGACAAATAATCCTGTTCTCAACTGCCTCATGACCCTCGCAGTGTTTAACTCTCACACTCGCAAGAAAACAATGAAAGCAATAGAATAGTAAAGGTAACAATAAAGCAAGAAAGAGATACAAAAAACTGCCAACCTTTATTACTTCCCTTAAAGTATACAAAGGATGCTCTCTTAATCTCAGAATGTCTCTCTCTATTTCTCTGTGTGAGAAACAATGCTCAAATGATCTGTATATAGGCATCAAGGCTTGGGGAACAAGTTAGAATCTTAACAGAACTCTACTACCTACGATCACATCTTATCCTATCAAATTACATCATTATCCAATAAGATAATATCCCTATCTAAATAAGACTCTATCTGATAAGGTCCATCTACATCCTAACTAACAAGATAAAATATTACACATGATCTATCCCTATCCACAAGATGTCCACTATCTTCAGATGATCCTCCCGCATGGTCTATCCCTTAACGCTGACGTTTATCCTCTGTGATCTTATCCACCACATCATCTAAGATCTTCTCATGATCTTTATCCGATAATGATGAGTCATCCAAGCCAAAGCTAGTTATAGCACACTAGTCTGATCCGATACTTACCCATGTCAAGTCCATTAGCCATGGTTCATCTATTTGAGCAACCATTATGTACTTAGTTCATCATCAAGAACATAACTTTATCCATGTTAGCTAGTATATGGTCTGAAACTTTACCAAAAATTGCACCATGCTTGATCTAATGTGTTAAGTCACCTTGAGTTTTCCCATGCCTCTACTATACTTGTGATCCAGCTAACCTTCCACCCAAGGTCTATCTCCAGCTAGCTATGAAGTGCCTTCACACTATAAGAAATTACAAATTACTGACAGAAAATTACTAATGGAACAAATATCATAGTCAATTAGTGACGAAAAATTAATTTTTTTCGGTAACATTGTCAAAAAAATTTTTATTTTACAATGGACAAAATATCTATTAGTAAAGATGGAGGGAAATTATCCCAATAATTTTTTCGAAGGAATATAGCGACATAATTATAATATCCATTGGTAAATTAGGCGGGAATACTTAGCAGCATAAACAAGAGTCACAGTGTACTAACATGATTAGATTCTATCGGTAAAATTAAAACCTAAATGCCATCGTTAGCTTCAGCTTCAATGTTTTAAATAAAACCTAAACGTCGTCGTTAGCTTAGGCTTCAACATTTTTAATAAAACGAAAACAACGTTGTTTGATTTAACGCCAAATGACATGGTTTTTGTTAATCATAAACCTAACTATGAACCCTACCCCTCCTTGTCCATCCTCATTTTCCCTCATTTTCTCCTCTCTCTTTTCTTCATTTTCTCTTTTGTTATCGTCGTTAGTTTCCTGTCCTCGTAACCGTCTGTGGTTCTTTGTCGTCCATAGTGCATGCTTCGGTTTCCTTACTGTCTGCCCTTCTTTGCGTCCATCTTCTTCCATCGTGTGCCATCATTGTCGTCTTCGTTTAATCAACAGTTGGGGTAAGTGGTCCATATTTGATTGTTTTTTTCGATTGTGAACTACGTCCATCTTCTTCCATCCCTATGTACTGCTTTGATTGTATAGGCTTTTTTTTTCTAATTTGATTGTATGGGCATTCTGTTTGTCTTTGTTTTTTACTGGGTTGATTAATGAATATTTATGCAGGACTACCAACTTTAAAATGTATTAGGAATTACAAGAGCTAATGACAATATAACTATTAATAATTATCAATGAAGGAACTCAAGTCCAAAGATAAAACCAAATGGTATTCTTAATATTGATGCAGTGAAAATAGTAGAGGATGTTTTGGTTATAAAGGTCAATTAAGTACCCTAGGGGCATTATAGAGGATGTTTTGGTTAAGTTTGAAAATTTTATATCTTTTTTGTTTTTATAATAATGGACAATGAGGATGATAGAGAGGATCCCTTGATCTCATAATGACCTTTCCTAGCTAATGTTAAAGATATTGTAGATGTGCATTGAATAAGATTATACTTATTTCTATATATATGTGATTTTTTCGAAAATTTTCATGATATGTAGGACATAATCATACATCATCCATTAGAAGCTTGTAATTTTTGAGGAGAAAAAGAGGAGATTGATAATTTTATTCTAATGGAGAATGTGGCATATTTAGAAGCTAATGAACTTATGATTTGGAATTGAGTAAACAATCTAGTTAAAAAATAGTAAAGAAGTGCTTGTTAAAAGGCAATTCAATGATTTAGGTGTTTTTGTTTCAATTTAGTAGCTTTAGGGATTTTTAGCAATATTTTTAATTTGTTTTCATTATAATGGAATCATGACACATAAAGTGACAAATAGAGATGATGCACACATTGTCCGTTTATAATGGGCAAACATTTGCAACTAAAGGATGTGGGAACTTTATGGGTACCCTAGCTCTTATGCCATTAATGTCATATTCTATGTCAAGCAACCACATAAGGTAATGAGAATCATTGCTACCAACGAAATAGGTCCATAGAAGTTTTTGACAATCTCTTGCAACTAATTAAAGGATAAAAGTTATGGCCACCTAACACTTATAAAGAGATTCATCCATCGGTAAAAAGATTCATTCCAAGTAAGCCAAAGAGGAACATGAGAAGAAAAAATAAATCAACGAAACAAAAGAATCCTATTAGGCCATAAAAAGGGGCAATTTCAATTACATGGTAGATATAGAAAATCTATTCATAATATAAAAAGCTATAAAGGAATAAAAAATAGTCCATTTCCTTCTAGTTAAGATCAAGTAAATGTTAGATTGTCATTAATTACTAATTTTAACAAAGTATTTGTTATATGAAGATTTTATCAATGTTATATGAATATTTGGCATTCCACTATAACTATGGGATATCCAACAACATGGGATATCTAACATCAATAACATTTTCTCATAACCTTATAATTTAATTTCCAATAGAAACCTTATGTACTATTAATTACCTACATTTAGCTATAGCCTTGAGGATGAATAGAACTTGATGCAAACCCACCTATAAGTAAATGCTAAAGAATCTATAAACAAGTTTGAACTAAATCCAAGAAAGTTAAATCATATATATATAGAGAATTGATATGTTGACTACAAAGATTGATACTCAAATTCATTAAGTAATTTAACACTATAAAGAAAGACTTCTTCCATAAGATTGAAGTTCTATAGGGAATAAAGATACATGACTCTTAATAAGAAAGATACAAAAATCACCTAAAATAAATAAAATTACTTGTTAAATACAAAATAAAAATTAGGATTTTGAGTAGACACAACACGAGACAATATCATGATATAGGCCATATCTACAATAAAGTTTTAACGCTAATGGAATAGACTATGATAGACTTATTTTTCTAAAAAGTCACATGAGTTGTTATATGGTTATGTTAAAGGTTGAACAATGTTTTTTAACTTCTTTTTTAACATCGATATAAGGATATAGGTGGGGTATAACTGTATATGAGGTTATGTTTAGACAAAGATGGATATTTTACCACTAATTTTTTTAAATTTCATCTCTTATAATAGCTTAAATAAGCACAAGCAATTAATTTTCCAATTATCTAGTCATATTTATGTCATCCCCCCGCTCTTTAAAAGAGTTTGCCTTTAAATAGTCACCTAAATCAAAAGGAAAAAAAGTCTCTTTGTATAAAGATATAATCATAAGCTTCTTAGTATAAATAACACTTTGGACATCACTACTTTTTTGTTCTCTCACCCTTCTTTTCTTTATTCTCTTTTTTCAATCTCATTTATTCTTTATATACATACTTAGGTGCTAAAAGTGTAGTGATGGATTTATCATCCTTTAATAAATGTACATATTCTTGAAATCTTTATAAATAAACATTCTATCATATTGCTACATTCTATCCAATAAGACGTGACTAGCTTAGATAGTTAAGACATCATACAATACTTCATCTTGATACATTTTAGTAGAAAATGAGATCACCACCTGCATATTCACCTTAATCTCCCCGTATTCATTAAGTCATTAAAGCTTGTATGGCTTTTGATGCTTTATAATCTTTAAACATAACTTCTTTAAAAGGGTATTGCTAGCTAAATTAGTGCAATTTCCTTTATTAAAAGTCATAATCATGCCTTATTATGAATGTGACATTTAATATGGTATATGTTTTCCCTTTGCCTCATCCTACATAATATGAAGGCTTAATTCCCTCATAGTAATAATATTCTTATCTTGAAAAATATACTCAATGTCCTCATTATTAGAATCTTTAAGTGTTGGTATAACTCTCTTTTTATTTAAATCATTTGCCTTCTTCACTTCTCTATTATCCCTAATCATCACAACCCTCCTATTTTTAGTACTGGGATGAAATATTTATCATTCCCAAATACTAAAAAAATTAATATATCTATCTCAAGAGGGATAATAATTAATTTTACCATTTCCCTGATTGTAGATATCTTTTTTAGATGGCTTAACCATTTCATATAAGAATCCTTATCATCATTTTCCCCATTAAGCCTATAAAAAATACTCATATCTGTTGGGTACTTCAATACTCGTTTATGTTGTAATTATCTCTTAACTTTCATGTCCATTTCTAATTCTGCGTAATAATAAAATCCTTATATATTGGTTATCTTTATATTAAAATCATTCAAGAATCTCAACATAATTGCTTTTTTATGCTCCTCTATATTGGATCTGAATATAACCACTTCCATCTTCTTATGATAGTCTTCCAAACTTTTTGATCTTTGGGGAAGACTTTGTAGTGTCTAATATAATCTTGCTAGTAGTTTCTTAGTATGATTCTCCTTCTAATGGCGTCCTTTAGTTCATTCTAAATTAATATTGATCATTTACGATTCTTTCTCTTATTATTCACTAACTGATCCCACTAAATGATGACATAATTTATAAACTCTAATAATTCCAAGTTTACCTTCTTTTCTTAAAGTAATTGTGATAATCAAAGATTAACTCTACTTTTATCACCCACTCTAAATAAGCATCAAGATTATTCCTACCATTAAAGAAAGGTATGGTTATTTTGATACTGCTAAGATTCCCATCCACCATTTCTTGAGGTCTAGGCTCCCTCTTTTACTCTTAATCTTGTTTGACTCCTCTTTATGTCTAAAACCTCTCCCTTTTAACCTCAAAGTCTAGATCAACATCATCAGTAGTAAATTTATCATTCTCCTTATCATCTTCTATTAGAGCTAATGGATTATGCCTAGTAGACCTCCACTCGTTATCAATTTAAGGTTTTCATCTACCTTATAATTCAATAAGCTATTATGATTTCTTCTCTAACATATCCCTTACCTCAGCATATATGATATTCATCCTCTCAAACTGTTGTTACATAGCTTATATAGCATACAAGTTGTCCCTCTAATCCTTCGATGTTGAAATTCATTTAGGAAATATATTCGAAAGTTGTAAGAGAAGTTAGTGAATAAAATTTCCTCTTATAGTCCTTATAAGTGGTCTTAAATATAACAAACCACTTATATTCCACTCTTACTTTTTGGCTTTTCTTAATGTTAATGTCATAATCTCCTACTTTTTGTACCTTTTGCTCCTTTCATAAGTTCGTAAAAGAAATAAATAAACTCACATAAGAATTCAAAGTTGAAAAGCATAAAAACCTAAAAAAATTAGTCAAGAGAAAAAAATGATGAGTTAAATGAGAAATACAAATTGAATAAAATACGGAAGGGTTTAACAAAATTTTATACTTTATTTAGGACCAAGTAGGTAAGGCCATTATTCTAGAACCAATATTTTTCTTTTCTTTTTTAATCTATTCTTTGATAAACTAATAATGCAAATAATAGGTTTAAAACAATCTTAATATGAAAGGTATGGAATGATAAATTGAATAAGGCGAATCCTTAACTAAATAAGAGATATATAAATAACCTAAAAGATATAAGATGATGGCATAATTTGATTTTTAATTAAAACATTATAAATAAGAATATGATGTAATAGAACAAAAAGGAATCATAAAGAATATGATTTAAGGTATCTAGGAATCACTCCTAGATACCTTAAAGGAAGTTTTTGATTTCCTAGTTTAGAGATAGAACTAAAAAAGATAGAATTACCAACATTTGAGGAAGTATAAATAGTACTATATTGATAATTTATCCTCAATCCCAAGTAGTCGAAGAAAGAAGACAATATATTCATCATATTTCCAATGAAGGGGGATCAACTCCACAGAACAAAATCAAGTCATCCACAAATGATAATTAAGAGATTTTCATCTTTTTACATTTTTGGTGGAAAAAAAGATTAAAGATATTTATGGATATAGTGGTGGATAATAAAATATTTTACTACTATTTTTTTATTGTTAGTGCTTATAATGTATGAAAGATTTAGTTAAATGTAAGGGTAAAGTGTGCAAAAGAGCTAAATGAAGTAATTAATCAATTAAAGGGTAGAGAAAATGATTAAAGAGGAGCACACATGCCATTTAAGTGAAGAACCAAGAACAAAGAGGAATCAAGCCTATCAATATTTAAGAAAATCATTATAATCCTTCTTATAAAATTATCTACAACATTTTAGTGAGCTAAGTGCTCTAACATTACATGATCATTTGCATAAGGAATAATGCATAGATCTTTTTTCATAACTAAGAGGAAATTTAGGAAGGTTTTAAAGACAACCATCTTGATGCATAAAAATGATTTTAGAGAACTTTTAAATAGTTTTGGATCACGTTTTTGTGAAAGGAATATGTTTTGATCTTTAGAGAACTTAAAAAGTTATAGAAAAATTTGTTTTAGAGAGTTTGGTCAACCAATGATTTAGGTGACAATGTCAAGGCTTTGGATAGAATAATCGACTAATATGGTAATATGGTTAACCAATGTCCTTTAATAACATATACCATAAGTTTATGACTATATTAATTGACCAATGCTACTGTCTTAGCCATTTAATGGTTAGTTTTTGTTATGATTTCTTATAGTTTGTGTTATGATTTCATTTCAAAAGAACAATACAATACTTAATTTTCACTAATATAATGAAACATTATCTTTTTTTATCACACAACCATACGGTCATTTGAATCAATAATAAACTTATATATGGAAAACATTCATATAGCCTTCAAATTTAGTCCTGAAGGTATTAGAATAGGGATATGTTAGGAATGGCAACATCCATTAGTTATAATTAAATGATAAAAATTCCAATGATAATTTATTTATGTAATTGGTAATTGGCCATAAGGATTATGAGCAACAATATGTATTTTTACCTTAATTGCTTAAGATATCTATTTTAGGCTAATGGGCAAGAGAATATGGTACAATATCAATAAAAAGTTTGTTAATGTCACGTGAGAAGCTTTTGTAAACTAATAATTTCATTCCATCATCTGTTGCTTAATATGAATCCCTATTAGTAAATCTTATTCTTTTCATCCCCTTCTTTACTATTTTAGACTGTCCAATATTGAAATTGTTTAATATTCTCATTAATCTCTTCCTTTTCTTTGGTGTTTGTAATTTTCTTATTGCATAACTAGGTAATTTACTTACTCTTTTATTCCTTTTCATGGAAATTCGCAAATATTCCAAAATTAGCATTGCTATTATTCGTTAGTCCACCTACCTCTTTAAAGGTTGCTCGGAAGCTTACACTTCATTATAATTGGATTATATATATTAGCATCCATATGGGCATAGTTGACTCCATCTCTCCTCTTCTACATTCCCTATTGTGTTTCTAATTATTCTAATTTGACATTGATTTCTATCCTTCTAAGATCTAACTTTGAGGACTAAATTTGACATATGCTGAATAAAATCCCCTCTTCCTACCCTCATTGTTCTTATTTATTGTGCTACTCACATTGCATGCCTTTTTATGTCTTTATATGTGAATTATTGTTATTTTTCCTTTAATTTTATGTAGTTCATATGTAGAATATGAAAAATACATGAATACATGAATTGTCTTTCTTGCAGGTCATGTTCTATATTAAAGAAAATTGAGAATGTGATCAATTTGTCTTCTTTGTAGTTTGTCATTGTCCATCTATCAAGGTAAGTCGTTCAACTAAGTAATGTCTACAGTGTGATCAATTTTATGTTGTTCTTTGCAATTTTACCTTTAACAATGAATGATGAGTTTTTAGGCTGCGATTTAATAGTCTAAGTTTTATTGTATAGGCATTGTTTAAATTGAAACATAAAGACTTGACTAGCCATTGTGATTAGTTCAAGTCTTCATTTAAATTCTTATATATGAACGTCGTTTTGCGTATTATGGGTTTGAGTTTGTGTTCTATTTGAACTATGGTTGGTGAATTATGTCTTTGAAATTGTTTATGTTGGTGAATAATGGAAAATATAATCATTTTGTTGTTATTTAAAGATGAATTCGGGTCGTCAAAAAAATGTTTGATGAAATGTCTAAATCTATGTCAAATAACATGTCTGTCATTTATGAAGAATTTATGCTATGTTTTAATTGTCTACATTTCATATGAGATAAACATTAAGACAGTTGAAGTGTCACAGAAAACTTAGACTAAACAAACTGAAGAAAATAAAAGTTAACTAATTGTCATAGTTAGGTTTACTTCCACTTGTCTTCTCAAATAAGGGGTCACTAGACTTCAAATGTGAATATATTTCATACCTTATTACTACTTTTGTTTTTTCATAACCTCATAACCTATTGAAAATATGTTTGTCCACATGCTTTATAATCTTAAAGTTTAACAATGCAATCATCACCCATATTTTTTCTAACATAAGTTCTATTATTACCATCTTTTTATTTAAAATTATTATCTGTTAGCTAATTCAAAAGAGGATCTCACTATTTTTCTGATTATAATAAAACATTCACATCATGTGGAACCTAAAAACTTGGAATATAATTGGTTTGGATAGAACAATGTAAGGCTTATATCACTTGAATACATGTCCTACCAATCTAACTTCATCATCAACCCCTCAGCTATCAAAACTGAATCTAAAACATCTATTGCTTTCTTTAATTTAAAGAAATAATATTGTTAAGTCCAATTTATGAAATTATATCACATGCTTTTGTTGACATTATATCAATAATTGATTGTAAGCGTTTCAAGATTTAATGCTTACAGTGAAATTTGGTGTTGTATGAAACATATATAAATACAAAACTATTGAACACGTATATTATATTACGTACGAAATTTTCTTTTTCGTAGGCATTATTTTGTAAGTGTCGCTTATCCTTCTTCTTTGTAGTTTTTGTTTGTCCGTCCACTAATGTAAGTCATCCAACTAATGTCTACCATATGTGTTTCTTTAATAGTACAAGTTTTTATATTTAGGTTTTGTGTGAATGCAAAGGTCTTGATTTTATGTTGTTGTTTAGAATATTTTTATCATCATTGATGAGTTTTTATGTTCTTCTTTAATAGTTTAAGTATTTATGTTTGGGTTTTGTTTGAATCATTGATGAGTAGATGTATGAATTATAGAAGTATTTACTGTATGAGGAATGAGTTTGAAATCTTATGGATGATCCAATGCATAATAAACCCTGAAGATGGTATATAGGCTGGAAATCCGTGATGTAGCTCCTATAAGGCTTATCAGTGGAAAATTCCATGAGCCTAAGAGTCACAGTGAGAACTTGCTTTCTCGATTCATGTGGTGTAACTATGCCACATACCTTAGTGTTTCTTTTAATTCGAACTTAGTGTACAAACTTGAATCAAAAAATTAAAGCAGTACTAAGTTATATAGCTACAAAAAATTCACAATGATTTGAGGTATAATAAACCCCTAGGATGGTATATAGGTTAGAAACTTGTGATGTAGCTCCCATGAGGCTTATCGGTGAAAATTTTCATGAGCCCAGTGTTGATTGCAAAATCAATTACTTATTTTAAGCTAAAAATTACAAGCATACGGGTCATTACTTGTAGTCAAAAGCAAATATCGTCCCACAGAGATTGTGCTTAGGCACCACTTAAATCAAGTTGTACTTTGTTTAATACTCAAATTTGAATAATAACTGAAAAAAAAACTAACATCAATCAAATAATGTAATAATGGAAATCTGTAAAGAGAATTAATCAAGTTATGGGAGAGGGGATTTTACTATCATTAATGCTAATCCAGCCTTTTATGTGTTTATAGGATGTTAGTTTTAGACGATCATAGGAGTGATTACTCTCTCTTGAGTTATAATCATTCCCTAAATTGTAAACCGTAATCGAATTATGGACTTGCAATCTCTCAATTCACAAAATACCCACAATTCTAATTAGTTCTAAAGTGCTTTAATAGACAATTGGGTCTTGCACTAGATCTCTCTATGAAATTACTGACTAGATTTATTAAGTAGTCAATAAGATCCCCTAACTCTCGTTAATTCATCTGGTTCACCCTCTCGATTTGTTATTGAAACATGCAAATACGTTAATAAATCACAACACCTAAAATAAGGAAACACAATTTAACTAGATTAACATTAAAAATAAGCAAAATCCTAAGGAAAAGTTAGAACATCATAAACAACTCAAAATTCATATCCATACAACCAATCTCAATCTTACACTTTAAATGAATAAAAAGATAAATGGGGAGGAAATGAAACTCATGTTGGATGATCCAGGAAAGTAGTGGCGTCGGGAGATCAACTATTTTGGGAAGCTTCAGTGTCGGAACCCTCCTCCTCTTCCTTTTCTTCTTTTCTCCCTCTCTTCTTTCTCTCTCTTTTTGAGTTTCCAAATGTAGGAAGAATGTAGACTCCATTTTAGGGTTATATCATAATCCTTTTATAGTCTTTACCAATTAAAGTAACCCTAGTGTCTTTTCAGGGTTGAAATGTTCCTTAAAAACTTGAATCCAAATGTGACTCCACGGTTGTCTATGTGTAGGCCACGATCGTGGCCTATTTGCTCTCTGTCACGATTGTGGCAGATCCCCCATGACCGTTGCCCTATGCTTGAGCTTTTATCATGATCATGGCCTAATGTTGGTGCTTCTGTTATGATCATGGTAGGTCCCCCATGATTATGGCCTTGTGTTTTGGTTAGGGTCTCCTCTGAAACTCTTCCGAATGCCCTGAAACACTAACAAATTCATCACGACACCTCATATATATAAAATTGAAGCTTAAAAATATGTTCTCACCTAAAGAACAATTAAAACACAATTGTTTATGAACTAACACAAATCTTAAGCTAAATATACACTAAAAAATCATCTTAACCACTAAACACATATCAAATTACCTATAAAAATACAATGTAATCTACACCTACCAACGTCCCCACACTTAAACTTTTGCTTGTCCTCAAGCAAATATTAAATACAAATAATAAAATTCTATCACTTCATTTTCATAAAGATTAAAGCATGCAATCCCTCAAACTTTGGCCAACTCAAGTGTCAAGCTACTACACACATCATAACTAATTTTCATTGGTCCACATAAGCAAACTCAACGCATAAAACAATCACTCAAAGATAAGTACAAATTTAAAATGGACCTTCCTTACGGATTTCATCCATTTCTGTCAAGTGTTTGATGGTTAGTGTTTCGCTTAAACATCCTATAGGAAACCACACTATCATAAGCTTACTAATACACCAATTCTTCTCCACAATGATTACATGTAGGATAGATTAAAAGGACTTTGTTTCAGGTTGTAATATGGCTAGGTTTAAGGTGGGTTAAATAGGTTTTAGGGATTTATCACAAGCATTTATAAACTACTAAGTGTACAAAAGGAAGATAAAGATAAAATTCTAAGATATACAAATAGATAAGACTACTTCTTTGCACTTATTGAAGCTACTACATGTTATTCCTTTTTCTTTTCTCTTTTTTTCTTTTTTTTGATTTTATTCTTTTTCTTTTTTTATAATAAAAAAACAATGAACAGAAAATATAAACTATATGCAATGTGCTCTTAACTTCTGATTACACGCTAAAATATCAATTAGCACTTTTATTAATTTATGATTGGGCAAGCTCATAGGGTTTGCGGGTTTTAAAATTCGGTGATTTCAAGAAACAAAAGGTTAAAGGCTCAATAGGGCTAGCAAGGGTTAATAAAAGGGTAGGTCATTTAAGCCAAAGGTTAAAGCAAGAAGGCCTTAATCATTTTTATCTAGTATGCATCTAGTAGATTTAAATTGATTCAAAGCAAGTTCTGAAGGTAATTATCTAAGGAAGTAACAAACAAACAAGGAAATGAAATGACTATAAAATGGAGTTATAAAGGCTCAATTCCTCACATAGGCTCAAATGAAAATCCATTATGCTTCTATAGATTACCTCATTGTTCAAGTGTCAAGTTCTGAGTAAGCTTATGCGGCCAACTACTTTCATCACTCCATATAGTTCACTCTCCACTGAAGTAGCCTAATTTAAGTTCACACATGCATTTAATCTCATTCCAATTAGTATGATAGAATCTCATGGCAACACATTCATCACAAACATTCAAATGTAGGGGAAATGACACACCTAATACTAATAACGTAACATGCATCTTAAATGACATGCAAAAATGCAAACATAAATGCAAAGATTACGTTCCCATACTTAAACAAAACACTGTCCTTAATGTGTAAAAGAGAACATCCAAAATGAACAAACAATAGCATGAAAAACAAAACACAAATTACAAAAAGAATAATAGAAGAGATTAAGGGTAAGATGTGCTTATGGTGGTGGTGTCGATGGAAGTGGCACATTTTTCCTCTCATCTTTTGATCCTCCAATAAGCTATGATGCATAATAAATATTCAAGTAACCTCAAAACGTATCATTGTGTACCTAAACAACAAGTGAATGAAGTGTGAAACTAGTTAAACCAAACTAGATATTATCAAATCAAAACAACATCACAATAACACAAAGACAAACAAATGATATACAGACATGCTAAGTTAAGGTCATTAGCTTGACCATTTCGTATAAAGTCATAAAAGAGTGAGTAAAAGGCAAGAAAGTACTTCCCTTTCTTATTAGAATGGCCCTCTAAAGTAAAACTTGCATCTATTCCCATTAACCTTAAAAGTTTCACCCTTTTCATTTTCTAACTCCAACGCTCTATAGGGAAGCACTTGACTAACCTTGAATGGGACACTCCATCTCGACTTGAGCTTTTCAAGAAATAAACAAAGTTATGAATCGAATAAAAGCACTAAGTCCCCACTCTTGAATTCCTTCTTCTTAATATGGCCATCTTGCCACTTCTTAGTCCTTTCTTTGTACAACTTGACATTTTCATATACATCATATCTTAATTATTCCAATTCATCAAGTTGTAACAATCTCTTTTCTCCTGCTAGCTTCCAATCCATGTTTAATTTTCTAAATGCCCAATAGGCTCTATGCTCTAACTCCAATGGTAAATGGCAAGCCTTACTATATATAAGTCGATATGGTGTTGTGCCTATCGGAGTTTTGAAAGCTGTCCTGTAAGCCGACAATGTATCATCAAGTTTTAAAGCCCAATCTTTTCTTGAAGTTCTCACTACCTTCTCCAGAATAATCTTGAACTCTCTGTTCACCACCTCCATTTGGCCACTCGTTTGCAGGTGGTAAGGGGTTTCCACTCTATGATGAACATTTTATCTTCTCAAAAGAGCCTCAAAGGGTTTGTTGCAAAAGTGACTCCCTCCATCACTTATGATAGCTCTAGGTACCCTAAATCGAGTAAAGATCTTCTTGATGAATTGTTACGTAACTTTGCCATTATTTGTTGGAGTAGCTATTGCTTCAACCCACCTAGACACATAATCAACTCCAAGATCCAAGCCCCACACATCAAATATCTCCACTTCCATGATGATTGAAAATGACATCTCATCTCTCTTCAAATTATTACCCACTCTTTGGCACCTATTATAATGTAATACAAAATCTAGGGCATCCTTGAACATGTTTGGCCAATAGAATCCACACTCCAAAATGTGAGCAGCTTTCTTGCTTTCTCCATATTGTCTGACATAAACTAAACTATGATACTGAGTCAAAACTTTAGGCATCTCATCTTCAAGGATACACCTGCGAATTAAATTGTCATTACATATTTTATATATCACATGTTCATCCCAAATGTAACAAGAACACTGAAATAAGAACCGTTTCCTTTGTTGATGTGAGAGATTAAAGGGAAGAATATCACCTAAGAGATAATTGGAAATATCTGTAAACCAAAGAAGAAAAGGATTTTTTATCATCATTAAAGCCTCGTTAGGAAAACGTTCTTCAATTTCCTCTTCTTCTTCTTCTTTATTTTGTTCCCCTTCAAGTCTCGATAGGTGATCCGCCACAACATTTTCTACTTCTTTCTTATCCTTAATCTCAATATTGAATTCTTGAAGCAAAAGCACCCATTGGATAAGCCTAGCCTTGGCGTCGTTCTTCGCAAAGAGATAACACAATGCTGTATGATTTGTAAAAACAATAACTTTTGAGCCCAAAAGGTAAGAACGAAATTTTTCATATACAAATACCACCACAAGCAACTCCTTCTCATTGGTGGTGTAGTTCAATTGTGCTCCTGTCAAGGTCTTCCTAGCGTAGTAAATTGCATGTAAGTTTTGCTCCTTTCACTGTCCAAGTACACAACCAATAGCATGGTCACTTGCATCATATATGATCTCAAAGGGAAGTGACCAATTTGGTGACATCAAAGTATGTGCTATTGTAAGTGTTGTCTTTAACCTGTTAAAAGCATCTAAACAATCATCATTAAACATAAAAGGCACATATTTAATTAAAAAGTTAGTTAATGGTCTAGAAATAAGAGAAAAATCCTTAATGATCCGTCTGTAGAACCGTGCATGATCAAGGAATGATCGAATTCCCTTGATGTTGGTAGGACGTGGGAGCTTTTAAATCAATTCAGTCTTAGCTCGATCTACCTCAATCCCTCTGCATAAGATCTTATGGCGTAAAATAATTCCCTCTTGGACCGTGAAATGATATTTTTCCCAGTTCAAGACTAAATGAGACTCCTCACATCTTTATTGTTCTATCCAAGTTAAACAAACAATGATCAAAAGTGTCTCCAAAAATAGAGAAGTCATCCATAAATACCTTCATAAAGTCCTCATTCATATCTGGAAAGATGGCCATCATGTACCTTTGGAATATGGCTGGTGCATTGCATAGACCAAAAGGCATCCTTCTGTAAGCAAAAGTCCCATAAGGACAAGTGAAAATGGTTCTCTCTTGGTCTTGTGGGTATATGTTCCATCAAGAAAGTAATAAAAATCATGGCTAACCACCCTCTCAATCATTTGGTCCACAAAAGGTAATGGAAAATGGTCTTTCTTGGTGGCCAAATTAAGCTTCCTATAATCAATGCACATCTCCAACCTGTGATGGTCTTAGTGGAAATATGCTCACCTTTTTCATTCTCCATCACGGCCATGCCTCCCTTCTTAGGCACATATTGCATCGGACTCACCCACCCATTAGCTGAAATTAGGTATGTAATACTTGTATCTAAAAGCTTCACCACTTCCTTCTTCATAACCTTTTACATGTTTGGATTTAACATTCTTTGTCTCTCCCTCACTATTTTGCATCCTTCTTCAAGGTTAATCCTATGCATCACCACATTGGGGCTAATCCCCCTAATATAAAAAATTTGTCACCCCATGGCTCTCATCCTTTTCTTAAGGGTCTCTACCACTTTCTCTTTTTGCTCAACATCTAATTGGTTGGAAATGATGATAGGTAATGTGTGGTCCTTGCCTAAAAATGTGTATCTCAGGTGAGAAGGTAAGGGTTTTAGTTCTACATTGGGATGCTTTTCAATAGAGGGTGGTATGGGTGCATCCTCTCTCTCACCCTCCTCACACAATTCCTCTTCACTCACACTCTCATCCCTACGCACTTCAACAACTTTCTTAACTTACTTTTCAATTTCCCTTTCACCTTCCTTCACACAATCATCCACAACATCAATCCTCATATAAGCACTTCCATCCACTAAGTTTTTCAAACATTTAATCATATTGAATTCAACCTGCTCATAACTAATTCTCAAAACTAGTTTTCCTTCATGCACTTCAACTAATGCCCTACTAGTATTCATAAAGGGCCTACCCAAAATCAATGGACAATTCCTATCTTCTTCAAAATCCAACACAACAAAATCAACTGGAATTATAAATTTATTCACTTTTACCAAAACGCCGTCTACTACCCCAAATGGTCTTTTGATGGATTGATCTGTAAGTTAGATAAGCATGAATGTTGGCTTGACGTCTCCTAGCCCTAATTTCCTAAAAATAGATAAAGGCATCAAGTTAATACTTACGCCTAAATCATATAAGCATTTAGAAAATTCAAAATCAAGAACAACATATGGAATAGTAAAACTCCCTAGATCTTGTAGTTTTGAAGGCATTGTGCTTGTGATAATCAAACTATAGTTCTCCGTCAAGGTCACCATCTGATTATCCTCCCAAGTGCGTTTATGTGATAATATGTCCTTGAGAAACTTCGTGTACTTGGGAATACACTTTAATGCCTCCACCAAAGACAAATTAATATGAAGTTTCTTTAACTTCTCCAAAAATTTGGAGAATTGAGTGTCAACTTAATGTTGTCTCACCCTCTCACAGATATGGAATCTTAGGCTTGTAGGGTGGTGGTGGTATATATGGCTTCTCTTCTTCTTTCTCTTCTACATTTTCCTTTTGTTATCTATCTTTTTGAACATTTGTCTCCTCCAATTACTTGCCACTCCTAAGTGTGATCGCCTTGAGTTGTTGCTTTGGATTACGCTTAGTGTTGTTTAGTAAACTTCCTGCATTCCTAGAAGACAAAGCATTAGCAAGTTAACCTACCTGTAACTCCAAGTTATGGATGAATGAAGCGTGGTTCTTAGCAATTTGGTTAAACTTTGCCTCTATTCTCTTTTTACTCTCTTCTTGTCTTCTTTGTCCTTCCTCTTGGCTTGAAAACTTTGAACCCAATACATCCATTAACTTGTCCATTTTGTTCTCCAAAGATCCAAGTCAGTCTTGCTAAAATTTGGGAGGTCTTTGTATATATTATTAGCTCACTGCGACTGGCCCAAGTAATTTATTTATTCTATACCACTCGCTCCCAGCAAGAAAAATTCAACTGTGCCATAATTGTGTTGTCCATATAATCCATATTGTACTTGCATGGTCTTGACTGTGGATGAAGAAGCTTCTTGCATATTGCTCAACTGCTTAATAAGGGTAGCAATCTGTGCTTGCAAGGCTGTCACTGAGTCAAGTGGAATAATTCCTTTTTGTTCCTTGAACCCATGTTTACTCCTTTCACTTGACCATATACAGATGTTACTCGCCAACTCTTTTAAAAGGTCATGAGCTGCATCAATGGTTTTCCTCATCAAAGGCCTCTTGCAGTTGCATCTATTATTCCCCTTGTGCTCTAAGTTACACCATTGTAGAATGTCTACAAAAGAAATTCCCTCAGAAGGTTGTGGTGGAGGCAGCTCCTTGTAATTTCTTGAATCTCTCCCAAGCTTCATACAATGACTCCCTATCACGTTGTTAAAAGTTAGTGATCTCTTTGATGATTCTTGTTATCTTAGTCAAGGGAAAGTACTTAGCCAGGAAAGCTTGGGCTAGTTGCTCCCAAATAGTGATTTGGCTTGCACCGAGTGAATTATACCATGCCTTTGCCCTATCTCTTAACGTAAAAGAAAACAATCTCAACCTCATGGCATTGTTCGACATCCCATTAAACCTGAAGCTATCACAAATCTATAAGAAATTTGCAAGATGGGAGTTAGGATATTCACCGGATAGCCCATAAATTGTACACTGCTCTGAAGTATATTGAGTGTGTGTTGACTTGATTTCAAAATTATTGGCTTGAATTGCAAACCTTATAACTCAATGAGGACTGAAACTTGGCCTCATAAAGGCCATCAATGTCCTGTTAGCTCCTCCTTGCTCTCCTTCTTCTGCCATATT
Organism: Erythroxylum domingense; assembly: GCA_025594535.1. Classification (NCBI taxonomy): domain Eukaryota; kingdom Viridiplantae; phylum Streptophyta; class Magnoliopsida; order Malpighiales; family Erythroxylaceae; genus Erythroxylum; species Erythroxylum domingense. The sequence continues at coordinate 39,063,499 of JANQBM010000008.1, forward strand.
CCTTTTTGTTTTATCTTGATTTCTAACTCTTTTTAGCTCTCTTCTTAGCTCTCTTTTATGTCTTATAATATTTGAAAAATATTTTTCACTAAGATCGTTAGACCTTCTTATGCTCCTTGTGTCATGCACCTGGAAAAATGCAGGAAAAGTATCAAACACTCTTAAATCAAAATCACCTAAACTAAACAAGGTGCTAAACAAAACAATCCCTAGCAACGGTGCCAAAAACTTGTTGATTGCAAAACCAATTACTTGTTTTACACTAAAAATTACAAGTATATGGGTATTTACAGTAAAAATCAGATATCTTCCCACAGAGATTGTGCTTAAGCACTGCTTAATTTAGGTTGTGCTTTGTTTAAGGCTCAAATTTAAATAACAACTGGAAATAAACTAAATAAAAAAAAACTAGGAATAATTAAATAATGTACCGTAAAGAGAATTAATTAAGTTATGGGATAGGGGATTTTACCTATCATCAATGCTAATCTAGCCTTTTATGTGTTTATAGGATGTCAATTCTAGACAATCGTAGGGTTTGTTACTCCCTCTTGAGTTATAATCATTCCCTAAATTGTAAACCCTAATTGAATTATGAACTTGCAATCTCTCAATTCACAAATTACCCATAATTCTAATTAGTTCTAAAGCTCTCTAATAAACAGTCGGGTCTTGCACAAGATCTCTCTCAATGAAATTACCGACTAGATTGATTAAGTGGTCAGGTCAATTAGATCGCCTAACTCTTGTTAATCCAATCTAATCATTTTTATTTGGTTCACCTTCTTGTTTTATTACCGAAACATACAATTACATTAATCAATCACAACACCCAAATCAAGGAAACACAATTCAACTAGGTTAACATTAAAAATAAGCAAAATCCCAAGGAAGTTGAAGCTTTTATTTACTATGCATGTTCTCAACCTACATATATAGTTAGCCCAAACATTAGATGTCCATGTAAAATGTGCAAACATATTCGTTTTCTTCCAAATTATTTTGAGTGGACACGACATTAGGAGCCATTAATTTGTAACACCTCAAGGGGTAATTAAGTAAGCTCATCAATAAATATGGATTAGTTTAAAAGGGGGACTAGATTTAGAACAAATAATATAGGTACAACTAAAAATCCTTATTTGCAATGATTTATGATGAAGCTGGTTATATATTTTAGGAAAATATAGAAAATCTTGAAGAAGAACCAAACCTATATGTAAAATAATTTTTTGACTTACTACAATCAGTTGACTAAGAATTATGTCCAAATTGTGAGACCATGACTCAACTATCTTCAATTGCTTGAATATTGAACATAAAGTCTGAAGGCCATATTTCTGATTGTATGTTTTGATAAACTTCTTACTTGGTATAATGAATCATTACCTCCTAATCATACAATGGTCGATAATCTTTACAATATAAAGAAATTTATTAGGGGTCTTAGTTTGCTAGTTGAAAAAAATTGATTGTTGCAAATTAGGATGTATGTTGTTTTGGGGGGATGATGTGGAATTACAAAAGTACTAATTTGTGGTTAATCTAGGTTTAAACCTAGAAAGCATACGATGAAACAGAAACTAGTACCTTGGAAGCGAATACATGAGATGACATAATGATCATAAACAGGAAGATGGAATAATGAGACGTCCATCGGATACACTAGCATGGAAACATTTCAATAACACTCATTATGAGTTTGTAGCTAAAAGTTGAAATGTTAGGTTGGGATTGTTAACAGATGGATTTCATCCTTTTGGTCAATCCAGCCAACAATATTCATCATGGCCAATTATAATTACTCCTTATAATTTGCCACTATGGATGTGTATAAATGAGGCATATATGTTCTTGACGGTGATTATGCTAGGGCCAACACATCTAAAGTATAAAATTGATTTATTCTTATAACCATTGGTATCTGAATTACATTATCTTTGGGAATATGGAGTGGAGACATAGGTTGTGTCGCTTAAATAAAATTTTATGTCGATAGTAGCTTTGATATGGATTATTAGTGATTTCCCAGCGTATGTTATATTGTTTAGATGGAGCACAATAGGGAAATTGGCTTGTCCTTATTGTGACAATGATTTTGATGCATTTTATCTTCCAAATAGGGTCAAAATATCTTGTTTTGACAACCACAGGAAATTTCTTCTTCAAGATCATCCATTTAGAAGCAATAAACAAAAGTTCATTAAGAATAGGATGGTACAAACACCTCCTCCCCCTCACAAAGTTGGTGAAGAGATATTTTAGGAGATTGATGAATTAGGGATATTGAAAGTTATAAATCTTGAAGCTGATGAAGTTAATACAGACATTAGAAAAAACTTTGGTTAGAGAAAACAAAGCATCTTTTAGGATTTGACATATTGAAAAACTAATTTAATACATCATAATCTAGAAGTGATGCATATTGAAAAATATTTTTGACAATTTGTTCAATACCATAATGAAAATTGAAGGGAGGACAAAGGACAATGCAAAATCATAAGCTGATTTGAAACTTTTTTGTAGAAGGAATGAGTTAGATAAACATCTTTGCACAGGTAAATATCCGAAAACATGTTACACTTTGGACCAAAAGCAAAAGGAAATTTTGTATAAATGGTTGAAAAGTCTAAAGTTTCCCAATGGTTATGTTTCAAACTTAGCAAGATGTGTGGACATGAGGAAACACAAAATTATTTAGGATGAAAAGTAATGATTGTCATGTGTTTATTCAAAGGCTAATTCCAATTACATTTCAGGATTTGCTACCGAATAAGGTTTGGGAAGTTATAATATAATTAAGTTTTTTTTCAAAAGCTTAACATCATTTAAAACAAATTTGGATGAAATGAAAAAACTAGAAAGGAAAATTCCAGTAATCTTGTGCAAATTAGAAGGGATTTTTCCTCCAAGCTTTTTTGACTGTATCGAGCATCTACTCGTATATTTAACACATAAGGCTAAACTTGCTGGTCTAGTTCAATAGCGATAGATGTATCTATTTAAAAGGTAATTATAGTAAATATTTAAATTGGAGTTATAAAATGTTTTAATCACATAATTGTAATGTATGTATTTGCATCACTTAAAGAAAAATATCAAAAATAAGGCTAGAGTTGAAAGTTCGATATGTAATGCTTATTTAGTGGAGGAAACAAGTACATTTTGTTCACATTATTTTGAGCTGCATGTGCACACAAGAGAAAGAAAAGTTCCTCGTAGTCATGGTCAGGGAGGAATAGGTGATGTCGATAGTAACTTATCCAATTTCACATATCCTGAACAAACATATGGACAATCAACAATAAGAATTTTAACATAGGAAGAAATAAAGGTTGCCCATGGTTACATTTTATTGAAGTTGATTTCGAAATTGATTATTTGGGTTTTCAAAGTTAGTTTTGTTCAGAACTAAAATAGATAATAATGCTTTTAGATTATATGAGGAATGGTTACGCAAGCTAATGTAAACAAAACACAAGATAATATCAATAAAGAAGTTAAAAGACACTTTTCTCGATGGTTCAAGAAATATGTAAGTTTTCAATATTAATTATTAAAAGAATTATCATATCAAAGTATTCAAATGACATTATACTATTTAATATGATAAATTATTTTTTTGTAAGCCTCAGACAATCCAATAGAAAATAAGTTCATATTTGGTCTTGCAAAAGGACCTTTACAAACTGTTAAATCATATTCGGTATATTTCGTTAATGGATACAAATTTCATACAGAATATCATGGTCATGGCATGGCAATAGTAAATAGTGGGATTTGCATACAGGGATAATTGATGGATTACTATAGTAAAATTACTGAGATACTTGAAATTGAGTAACTTAGATTGCCAATAAAGCAAAGTGTGATATTTAAGTGTGACTTGTTTGATCCAACTCCTAATCTTGGTAAAAAAGTGCATGGACGATACATTCTAGTTGAAATTAACCAGCGAAGAAGATTTAGACAATTTGAACCTTTCGTGTTGTCAATGCAAGTGATCCATATTATGTCCCTTTTCCTAGCTTACAATGAGATAAGTCAGATTGGTTGGCTGTTTGCAAAGTTAAACATAGAGGTATTTTTGAATTACATAGAAAAGGGGAATATAAGAGAATTGAAAGTGAAGCGTTACAAGAAGATGTTTATGAAATAAATGCATGTGTTACATATAACAAGAATGAACTTTTAAACAATCTAAATGATGAATATGTTGAAGTTTCATCTACAGAGGATGAGGAGGGTAAGAGATGTGAAGAGGAGCCTGAATTTGATTCTAATTCTTTAGAAAAAGAAGATGATGATGATTTTGATTTACAACTAAATGATCATGATAGAAATTAATTTGTATTTGTAATAGATTATTATATGAAATAATTTATTATTACATAAACAATATATTGTTATATATTGAATTTATATTATTCTATTACTTGAATATTCAGTTAAATGTGAATTTGAGGTTAAAAAGATACCATAACATGATATGATGCAGCCAAGGATCAGGTTACCATGATTTATAGGTGAAGCATCATCTTTTATAGATGCTATAGAATCTGTACGTCCACTTACTGCACATCTATATGAGGCTTTACCTTCCCGACCTGCAATCCCTGTACAGTCATTTTCTGTACCTAATGCTACATTATCTTGCCCTGCAACACCATCCATCTTTTCTCCTTCATCCACCACCCCTATACTAATAAAGATATTAGGGGTAAATGTTGTGGATGAAGGAGGGAGCCTCCAACCTAAAGCTAAGGTAGTTAATGGAAGAACTTACATCGAAATTGTCAATAATCTGTGAGTGAAAATACTTGAAACATTACAGGTTTATAATGAAGTTATAGGTTTTAATTTCAAAATGATCTAAAATTAGTTTTATATTACGTTGGTTACGTCTAAAATGTGCTTAAGGAGAAGATTGATCTTGAGGGTTATATATGAAAGAATATCTTTCAGGCAATAAAATATTTTTATTATCAGGAGTTTGAGGTTCAAAAAATATATCCTTTTGTATTTTTTTATCTAATTAATTTTGTAGGTTATAAGTACTTATGCTATGCTTTTCCTTTTTTTTCATAAATAATTTTTAGGATTCCAAATTTGACACAGTTATTTATAAGGTATGGTAGAGGAGAGCTCGTACACATTATATAGACTTATATATATGAAGAAATATGGAGTCGTTGGCAACAATATTAGACATCACCGGGGTAATGTCCATCTCAGAGCGTAATTCTGCAAACAGACATGGAGGAACAGAGGCAGAGATTCTTCTCATACACACTGGAGAATCTATTACCCACCAGGAGCATGCAGGGAAACTTGTACATATTTACACTTTACACTTATATTATGATTTTTTTTACTTTGATGTATGAAATTTGATTTCAATTTAATTTGATGCGTGAATTTGTGTTATGGAGAATGATAATGTTATAAATGTCTAATGCCATATATGACTATGTTGTTGAGTTACTTTCTTTGTTCAACAGGGGATAAATATCATAAAAATAGATGAAACTCTGTTAAAATATTTCTAAATTTTAGTTCAATTATAACATTTTATTCTGATGTAAGAAAAGTTTATAGGCAAAAAGCCTACACTCAGTCAGCTCTACTAAGAAGCATGATGGTGTGACTTTCGTCAACACCCGATGTAGAGAACTTAATGTATGTGAAATTTATGCTTAATAGTAATTCTTAATAATTATCACTTATTAAAATAAACATTGCCTCCTGATATGACCAAATATAAGAAAGCGTTCAACGACAATCTCAGAACTTTAAAACTGTTGATGAGAGTCAGATATATTTTGATGCAGTAGGCAAAAGGGACTGTCGTGGAAAGATCTTCAGCTTAGCTTCATTTGTGAACACATGCTATTCGCAATCCTCCAAATCCAGTAAAGTTACATCTAGTAGGCGTTTCGCATCCAATGAGAGAGTCGTTTAGCTTGAGAGCATAGTACAGATGCTAGCAACTCAGTTACGACAGTCGATGGAGTATACAGCCTAGCTCTGTAATGAGATGAATGAGGTGAAGAGAAGGGGCAGTACCTCAGCGTAGCATTCAGAGCATCTACTTTCACTAATTTCATAGCTTATTTGTACCTACTCTTAAGTCATTTTGTATGAATTAAAAACTTATTGTTATAGATAATGATTTTTTTTATTATAATTAAGATAATTTTTACTTTATATTATCAATCAACTTACTATTTAGACAAATTAAATGTTAGAAAAAATTAAAATATTATCAACAGATAACTGAAGAAATTATTATGAATCATAAGATTATCAATCAAAATTAAATGTACAAATTAAATATAGGAAAAATTTTAAAAAACAATATTGGTGTATTTACTGACGGAATAACTATATTCGTCAGTAAATTTAGTAGTAAACTTACCAACGGATAACACAACTTACCGTCACTACATTTTCTGACGTATTTCCAAAACTTTAACTGTCGCTACATTTACCGACAAACATATAAAATATATTGCTTAATTTACCAATAGCACAAAAGTTACCATCGCTAAATATGGTGACGAAATAGAAAATTTCCCTCGGTAAATTAGCTAGGGAATATTTCTATTCCGTTGTTAAATATTACTTAAGGACGTTTCTTTGACGACTCATTTCATCGGTAATTTTTATCGTCAACTTTGCTTGCCATCTGAAAACTTTCACATTCTGTCAGTAATTTCCATCACTAAACCCCATTTTTCTTATAGTGTCATGTGCTAACGGGTTAACAAACCACTCCCACCAGATGAATTCAATACCCTTGTCGAACTATTCTGAAGGTAGGCGTTCACCTGATCATTGAATAGCCATAAGGTTGTATCTTTCTCCCACGTGGCTTTCGTGATTAGGTTTCCCTTTTGCTAGATTACGAACTCGGTCCATCAATTTTTCTTATACTGCCTCATTGTTCGGTGATCCAAAATCTTCTTTACTTGATCCTAGAACTATTTTCTCAGAACCGATGGAGCTCTCTTGACTTGACTCCTATTCGGATTTGATGTATCCTTATGTTAAGGTTTGAGAAAACTAATATAAAAAGTAGGTTGTACCTTTAATCTCTTGCGCAACTTCAACCTGTATGCCATATTCCCCACTTTACTTAACACTTCAAATGATCCATCGTATTTTGGCACCAAACTATGATGCACTTACTTACTCGAGATCTTCTTCCATACGTTAAGCTATATCTATGTTGTACACTATGATGTCGTCGAGATACAACACCATGAACTCACTAAGGAAATCATACAACACGTCATTTATCAAATTGCAAAATGTCACAAGGATGTTAGTTAATCCAAACGGCATGACTAGAAATTCGTTCGATCCATACTTAGTCACATATGTTGTCTTTTGCTCATCACCTTTTTCTATCCACACTTAGTAATACCCACTTCGAAGATCTAACATTGTGAAAACTATAACCCTTCATAATTTGTCCATCAAATAATGAACTAAGGGAATAAGATACTTTTTTTATTGTTACCTTATTCAAAGCTTGATCCTCTATACACATCCAAAGTGTTTTATCTTGCTTCTTCTAGAACAGCACTGAGGCACCATACTAGGCTTTAGATGATTGGATGAACCTTGCCTCTAATAGTTCACCAAGTTTCTTTCAAAGCTCCTTCAACTCCAACGGGGACACCCTATATGGGGCACATGCCAGGAACCAACTTAATCCTGTGATCTATCTCTTGATGAGGGGGAAGAGTCTTTGGCAACTCTTTCAGCATCACGTCCTGAAACTCTCTTAACAAACTTGGAACTGCATCAGGGACTTCCACCATGTTGTCCTCACTAATCTCCCATATGGCAGCGAGATAGGTCTCTATACCTTTCTTCAACCTTTTCTTAATGCTAATGTTCGATACATGTGCTACCGTCATTTTATCATCCGTCGTTCCACCACTGAATCTACAACAATTAACAAAGAATGAATTTTTCTCTTGCATGATCATGAGACCTTCCAAACTGAGATACAACACCATCTTTTCTACCTTCAAGAAATCGATCCCTAGTATCAACTATAAATCATTAAGTGGTATGACCATGCAATTGAACTTAGCACGCCAGCTCCCTATACTCATTGGGACGTTGTAAGCAACTCCTACCATTGCTTGTGCCTTGCTCATAGGGCCTTTATCCTTGTCGGGGTCTTTGACACCTTAAACCCAACTTACTCACCATCCTTTTCGCCAAGAATGAGTGTGACAAACTAGTATCTATCATCGTTACCTCCTTCCCATTGACTTGTATTCCTACATACATCAACTTGTCAAAAGGGTTTCAACAACGTGATCGGATTTAGTGTCGCCTCTAAATCCTCTTCTTCTTCTTTGACGATCAATACATTTAGCTTCTCCTTCCTTAGACATTTTCTCATAAAATGTGGACCATTATATAGGTAATAAGCAAGTTTTCCCTTTTTGGAGGATGCCTCCCCACTCTTGAAGCCACCATTTTGCTTGCCTTTCCCTTTAAATTCTTCTTTCTTGGAGTCTTTCTTCTTTTTCCCCTCGCTCTTTTTCTATTGGGCTAGGCCTTTGCCTTTGGAAGAATTTAAGAGGTTTGCCTTAGTTTTCTTCATCACTCAAAATTCCACTAAAGCATTAGCAACCATAATTACACAAACCACATCCTTCACAATTTGCCTGCACAACTCTATTTGCACTAATAATTGTAACTTAGACAAAAAGTTGAAGACCTTGTCCACGTATGACATATTATCAATGTCAAGCATTAGAGAACTAAACTTTTTAACGTATTCCCTTATCAATTTGTCTTGTTTTAGCTTCTTTAGGGCATCCCTCATGAGAAAAGAAGCGTTCATTGAAAGAAATTAATCCTTTACAGACACGTCGTAATGTTAGTCAAAATAAAATTACTAAACTACTATTGTAGCAGTAGTGAGTCTAGGTCAATCCCACAAGGAGTGTTTGGTTAGCTTATAAAATGAAATTAATTGATGTTTAGGTAATAGGGGGGTTTGGATTTAATAATAAAATAAAATAAAAGAAACCTAATGAAAACAAATTAAAAAAACATGCAAAAAATGATAAAATTGGAGAATTCGGTAGGGATCCGGTTCTTTGATTTAATCTCAGCCTACACCCTAATAAAGTATAGTTCATTGATTTGTTGTTCTTTATCTCTCTTAGCTCTCTTCTCTTCTCACTATTTACTGATGTGATGAATAAACTCTTGGACCACACTACTATTTACTCTTCCGCTCCTCTCCATTTGTTTCTGCCCCAAGCCCTTGGTACTATTTAGTGATGTGATGATTTAACAAGCTGGTCCATCTACGATACATGTCTCACTTAAAACCTATGGAAAACGTCTTGGAACTGTGCATTTTAAGCAAAATGCTCCCTACATCTATGTAGTCTACATTTTGCAGTCGTTTGCCCCATGCCTCCAGCTATTATGCGTCGTCGTTTCTATTTGTTATTTGATGCTCCTTGCTTGGTACAACGTTCTCTTGATGCTATCGTTTCGCTCATTTATCTATTGTTACATGCATTTTACTCTCTTATTATTTCTCCATTTTTCTAGTAAGCACGTCTAATTCTTCTTCTTTGTATTTTGATTTTTTTCTTTTACTTGTCTTTTAATTTTCTTCTTCCTGCTTTATGAAGACAAGTGAAAATTAAGCTTCGAAAAACGACTCAAAAGTAGTGCTTTCGACTCACTTTACTTTCTTTGCTTCCAAATTATACCTAAAATCATATATGAATTAAAGTGAGTATCTTAATCATTTTCGTATCATTAATTGTTAAGTGTAAATGATTAAATGTATCAACAATTAAACACATATCAATTTCCCTAACTTTTAGCTTTTTGTCGTCCTCGGGCAAAACATCCAAATTAAGCTCAAAGACCCGAAACACTAACTCATTTCCTATATGTTCCAAGAAAACAATATCATAAACAAAGATGAATGACTTTCAAAAAATCATAGTAAGAAATCGACATTCCAAACTTTTACTCATGATCAATCAACATTCAATACCTTTAAAAACTGAGCAATCTAACAGTAGACTCTGAAAATGCGTTTAACTAAAATAAATCTATAGGTACACTCAACACCATTCATGATTATGACAATCCATAACTTTGGATATCATTTCATTTCTCCACCACTAATGTTCACATGAAAAATCATGAATCAAAGGACTTTTCAAGGTTGTAATGTGGATAAAGGTAATGTGAGATGTGTTTGGGTCAAGTATCATGAAAGCCATCAAAGCTAGTGAAACAAAAGTAACACTCAATAAAAAATTGGGTACCATCAGCTATGAAAAATGCAATATTTATGTTTCACGATCCCATTTAACTCTCACACACCAACCACATGAAGCATATACCAATCCGAAGGAATCACTGATACAATTTATGCCAATAATATATTGAAACCACAAGAGTGAAAGTTCCAAGTGAACATATATCTTATGTTCAACATACTCAAATAACATATTCATTACAACTCCAGGAAGATGCATTAATTATGAATAACTTTGCAAATTCATATGCACTTACTCCTTGATAAATTTATTTAAACAAAAAGATACATTCTTTTTCTTTTTCTTCTTTCTTTCTTTTTCATTTTCTTTTCTTTTTCTTGCTTTTCTCTTTTCTTTCTTTCTTTTCCTTATAAAAATTAAAATAAACTACACCAACATGGGAATTTCAATGATAAGACATAACAAAACATCCCAACATTAACCAACCCACATATATGTACCCCCCTACTTACACTTTTGTACATCCACAAACTCACCAATCACAAATGTTTCACTAGCTTTATAGCTTAAGTAGGACATTTGGTTAAGTATAAAGCATGTAATATGGTTGATACAAAATGAAAGGTTAATAAGGCTAAAAAGGGCTTATCAAAAAGGAAAATCATATAATGGGTAGGTTATTTGGCTAATGTAGTTTGGAAAAGTAAAGAATGCGTAATCATATTCATGTTAATGCATATGATAAAAATGTGGTCTCGAATAGAAATTCAAGAAAAACTCAATATGTACATATCAGGAAGGTCACACATTATCAAAAGACAATGAGATTGATATGAATATGACAGTCAAATAAGGCTCAAAATCTCACCGACTTTGTCTACCACTAGTCACTACTCTTCTAAAGATAATGCTAATCGACCAATCACAAAAGTAAAAATGCATGCTAAAGTTGCTATAAAATTATCTAGTGAATTCACACTCTAATCATGACTATGTAATCCCAGAAGCAACATAAAATGAGAAATGTTTGTTTTGTTTATTTTATTCTCTCTCATTTTGATTGAAAACTTAAAACAAGCAAGAAACCCCAACAAAGAACGCACAGACATATAAAAAGAAATGCGAAAATGTAAAGAAAAGAAATTCACTTCCCTAGGGTTGCCTTCCAAGAAGTGCCTTGGTTTAGGGTCGCTGGCTCGACTCTATGTTTTCCTCATGTGACAAAATTATAATCTTCTGGTATTACAGTTAGCACCACTTCCATACGAGGTTGTTCCGGATAGGACCTTAGTTGATCAACATCCCCATTCAGTGTCTTCCCTATACTCAGATTCTCAATCTCGACTGAGTCTATGAATTCGAAAAATATTTCGAACATCTCATCACCTTTTTCTTCCTCGTTTAGTTCCTTCAATCTGCTATGTAAAGTGAAGAGTTAGTTTCAAAAATAATCATGAACTTAGTACTTACCTTTGAGCTAAATGATATGTCCTTTTCAGTTTCGAGCTCCTTCTCAACTTCTTTTTCTTCACAAGCAATTCCTTGAGTACTACACTTAAGATTCTCAAACTCCTCTTCACTCTGTAAGGTTTCCAGGCTAATATCCATTGGGTACTCCACAGGTTAATATGATATCGTTTCTTTGCTTTGTGATGCTAGGCAGTTGATAGCTTCCATCAATTGATCTACCTGGCTTGTCAAATTTTGGATTCTATAACTTGTTTCCTGCTGGAATTGCAAAGTTTTAGCAATATACACATTAACTAATTCTTCAAAGGATGTACCTGAGTCTTGATAGGAAGCTTTCGGTCTATACAAGAATTGTTGTGCTTCCTGCAAACTATCATGGAAGTAATTCAGTTGATTATCCCATCCATAACAAAAGTTTGGTTGATTAGTCCAAACATTGTTATAGGATTGAGAATATGAATTAAAGAAAAAATTACTCCCATCCATGTCAAATTTAATTTTTAAAGTTTTTAATTTTTTCATAAAAACGAAACAAGAAAATGAAAAGATTATGAAATAACTGAAAAGAAACTAATTATGAACAAATATATACAAAACATCAATTAAAATCAATAACAAAAACTAAACATTGCACTCCTTGGTAACAACGTCAAAATTGACAAGCGCGTTGTAACGTTAGTCAAAATAAAATAACTAGACTACTCTTGTAACAGTGGTGAGTTTAGAAATATCCCACAAGGAGTGTTCAGTTACCTTATGAAATGAAATTAATTGATGTTTGGGGGGTGGGGGTTGGATTTAGTAAGAAAATAAATAAAAATAAACATAATGAAAACAAATTAAAGAAAAAATGCTTAAA
>JANQBM010000008.1:39076213-39088105 GCA_025594535.1 Erythroxylum domingense
GAGGGGTTCAAGAGAGGCAAAGGAATCAAGAGGAAAGGCATCCTTAAGTCCAATACCTAAGCAAGCAAGGATTTTTAGGTGGGTTACAGTTTTATAATGAAGCAATAAGCCATAAATGTTTTTCCTTCAATGATTTCGATTTCTGCAGAAATGTGCATTTGTTTGTTCTTGCTTGGTGTGGCACATAGTGTCAAATGTTGCTGCATGTTTTACATATAAAAATGTTTCTTCAAAAAGTTGCAAACTTTATGAAACCATGTTTCGAATATGAAAAGCAAGATTACAAGAATTGCCATTTTGGGCAGAAATTTTTCAAGACCATGAAATATATGTGTTATGTGGGTTTGTGGTGGTCCCCTAAGTTAAGACAAGTGCACTTGTCTAAAGGCTTCTTCCGCCTACCCGCTAGTGGCATGGAGCTCCTTTATGGACTCCCATAAGTTCACGACGACGCAAGACCATAAATTGGAATTGCGCTAGTACGTTCTGTTCACGGCTACACAGGACCCTTAGGGGAAATGTGCAGTACGTTCTGTTTTGGATCCACCCGAACCATTCTGATGTACTCATAATTTGTTTGACAAGATGAATGCATGCATGATTTGTAACTGAATATGTTTTGTTTGTGTAAAAAGGTTTTCTGCTTGTTCTAAGTTATAAACCTGTTACCCATGAGCTTTAAGCTCACCCCCTCTAAATTCTGTCCAATTCAGGTGAAGCTCAAGAGAGTGAGTAATTCAGGACACAAGGCAGCCCGCAATCTGCAAATATTCTTTTGTAACCCTTAAGATTGATTTTTAGGAACTTAAGGCTTTAGCCACCTTTCAAGTTTTATTAATCTAAGTGTACTGATGTATTACGACTTGTAAGGTTATTAAAGCCTTGTAAAGAAAATATTCATTTGGGGATGAATGAAATATATGTATGATTTTGCGCATGATTATGATCTCGGTTAAGTTTCACGTTGCATATGTAGACCAAAATGATTTTGAGACGTGAGAAATGATTAATAATTACGTTTGGGTGATTCTGACCTGAGTTTTGAATAAATGAGAGAGGTTGAGAAGGTTGATGGGTTGCAATAAATAAGCTAGATGCAAAGGAGAAATACAGTAGAAGTATCCTCTGTGATGACGTCACAACACAGAGGCAAGGATAATTTAGAAGTAGAAGTATCCTCTGTGATGACGTCACAACACAGAGGTAAGGATAATTTAGAATTAGAAGTATCCTCCGTGATGACGTCACAATACAGAGGCAAGGATAATTTAGAAGTAAAAGTATCCTCTATGATGACGTCACAATACAGAGGCAAGGAAAACTTAGAAGGAGAAGTATTCTCTGTGATGACGTCAGAAGACAGAGGCAAGGAGGAATGAAGAGTAGAAGTATCCTCTGTGCTGACGTCAGAACACAGAGGAAATGATAGGAAGAGTATAGAAGTATCGTCTGTGATGATGTCAGAACACAGAGAACACGTCATCACATAGACGATAGAACATAGAGGATAGACCACAGACGATAAATGGTCAAACACAGAAGATAAAAGTCAACCACAGATGATAGAACACAAAGGATAGATCATAGGTCAAGGATTATAAGAAGGAGTTAAGAAGTTATATAAGTTGAAGAATATCCTCTGTGTTACTGTTCACGGACTTCGTCTGTGTTGTGGTTCACAAACTTCGTTTGTGTTACATTTCGCGCTATCGTCTGTGTCACTGTTTATAGACTTTGTCTGTGTTACGTTTTGCACTATCGTCTGTGTTACGTTTCGTGCTATCGTCTGTGTCACTGTTCACAGACTTTGTCTGTGTTACGTTTCATGCTATCGTTTGAGTTACTGTTCATGGTTATCTTTTGTCCCATTATTGACCCCTCAAAAGATAGAATTGACCTTTGAGGTCTTCATGAAAGTTGTATATCTTGAAATCCCCTTTCAAACCATATAAAGAATACCTTGATCCGATGTCTCTAGAGAAAGTTATGGCAATTGTAAAACATCATCTGTGTTTCCCAAACTTCTTCTGGGTCACTGTTCACCGCATATCTTTTGTCCCATTTTTGACCCTTCAGAAGATAAAGTTGGTCTTTGAGGTCTTCATGAAAATTTTAGTTCTTGAAATCCTCTTTCTATCTATCCAAAGAAACCATAGTTTGGATGCCTATTGAAAAATTTATACTAATATCCCCGAAGCAGGTATATGTGTAAAGTATGGACTCCTCAACGCTGATTCTTGAGGTATTCGGGTTGGAAAGCGATAAATGGATTAGTCTACTGTTCTAAGAGCTGAGCTGAGCTTAAAAAGGAGAGTTTTAAGAACATGACCCGATAATGATAAGTCTTATGATTTTCTGAAAGTTAGACTCCGGAAATGGGGTCCGACATAAAATTCCTTTTCTCTCAATCGGTACTTTCTTTCAGTTGATTATTGGGTGTGTTGCAATTGTTTAATAATTAGTATATTCATCTTTGATTTTTAATTTGATTGATTGAATTGAATTCTCGTTTTTAGTTTTATTGCATGTTGGATTTATTTTATTTTTTCTAGCCTTAGATTTTATGATTAAATTAACTCCCTTCTCGTGAGATCGACACCTTTGGTACTATACTAACGAATTGTGAGCTTGTGGATTGTTGAGGGTTACTATTAAAACTTACACACAACAAACACCAGATCAAGTTTTTGATGCCGTTATCAAGGAGGTGATTAGTTTATTTCTTTAGTTTAAAACGTTTTAATTAGTTTTTAGATTAGTTCTTTCTTTTTATTTATAAATCCGTGCTCTTACATAAACACAAGAGTCACGAGAAATTCGATTCGTGTAGTTGAAACCTTAGAATTAGATATCACTCAATTAGAATGATCAATAAGGAAAGCTCAATGTGAAAAAGAAGAAAAAATCGTGAAAGAAGCAATGGTGGAGGAATTTCAGCAAGATTTGGATCATAAAGCGAACTAAGGATGTCAAGAAAGTACCCTTATGGATTTCATGAGACCAGGGTTTAATGCAATTAACTAAGGAGTAGCCAGGCTACTCGTACAAGTAGCCTCTTTCGAAATTAAACTAACCCTCCTAAGCATGCTTCAACAGAATGTGCAATTCTATGGACTAACAAATGAAGATCCCAATGCACACATAGTAAATTTCCTTGAAGTTTGTGATACCTTTCTATACCATCAGATGGCAGAGGATGCAATAAGGCTTTTTGCTTTTAACCTAAGAGATAGAGTAAAGGCTTAGTACCATTCTCTCAACCCAGCCAATGCTGCCACTTAGGATCTACTAGTTCGTTCCTTTTTAGACAAATATTTTCCCTTACCAAGACCACGAAGATCATCAAGGAGATTACCAACTTCTAACAAAGTGACAGGGAATCGATCTATGAAGCACGGGAATAATGCAAGGATTTGCAACGAGAATGCCCACATCATAACTTACATAAGGATTTCTTGTTGTAAACATTCTATAATGGAGTAACCCCACATACAAGAGGCACGATTGACGCAGCTTTAGGAGTGTCATTGAGGAGAAAGATGGTAGATGAAGCAGAAGAGTTGATAGAAGAGATGGCAATTAATAGCTACCTATGGACGAACTAGTAGAGTAGACAACCCACTACCTTCCGAGAACAAAAAGGAATTGAAGTTATTGATCAAATGACAGAGATGCAGGAAAAAATTAACAACTTAACTCGAGAGCTCAACAATATGAAGACTTTGCCCTCAGCTCCGATAAGAGTCGTGCAACTAAATGAACTCTGTGGACAAATGGACCAAGATACAGTGGACTGTTTCTTGATGAAGGAAAATGATCTAAAGCAAGTTAACTATATAGGAGCTCAATATGGACGAGGTATAGGAGCTTTTACATCAGCCACCTTGAGAAACCCTAGAGAGAATTAATCGAGAGATTGAAGACGAGAAGAAGAAAGAGAGAAGAGGAGAAGAAGCTGACTCGACATACTTCTTAGATCAGGAGGTTTCCCGATGTCACTGCCTCCCATCCTCCATTTGATTGTATTTCCTATTTATTTATAGTGTATTAATGTATATAATTGGATTAAATAGTAATGATAGGATCTGGAATGTTGAGGATGTTCTAAACTCACCTTTTAAGTTTTATTCTTGAATTAATGGAAGTCTGATTGTTATGTGTTATTTGTATTTATTATGGTTTGATTCTACAATTTCATAGTTTGGTAATAAATTGAGAGGGTGAATCGAATGAAAAGTGATTAACTTAGACTAATGAGAGTTGGGTGATTTGATAGAGATAAGAATTGAATCAAATAGAGAAATTATACGAAGAGAGATCTTATATAGGTTTCGATAGTTTATTAGAAATCTTCAGAACTAATTAGGGTTTTAGATTGGTTGTAAATTGAGAGAATGCAACTCCTATAATCCGATTAAGGTTTATGATTTAGGGTTAATGGTTATAACTTGAGAAAGAGTAATCAACCGTAGGATAGTCTAGAACCATCAATTCAATAATTCATAATTAGTTAGATTTGCATTAAGGATAGGTAAAATTTCTTTTCTCTCAACTGGTACTTTCTTTCGATTGATTCTTGGGTGTGTTGCAATTGCTTAATAATTAGTATATTCATCTTTGATTCTTAATTTGATTGATTGAATTGAATTCTTGTTTTTAGTTTTGTTGCATTTTGGATTTCTATTATAGTTTATGGCCTTAGATTTTAGGATTAAATTAACTCCCTCCTCGGGATCGACACCTTTGTTACTACGCCAACGAATCGTGCGCTTGCAGATTGTCGAGGGTTAATATTAAAGCTTACACACAACAAACACCCGATCAACTAGTAATTACCTTTTTCCTATTATCTAGCCTACGAATTGATTTTGATTTTTAATAAAAATAAAGCAAAGTAAAATAAAATCGGCAGCAATATTGAAAAAAGAATTAACATTTCACTTAGAAAGTTACTGATATCAATAATTGGTATTTAGGTTTCGAATCCCCTTAAACCCTCAATAGATTGATCTTTTGTTACTTAATTGTCTTATTAATCTATTGAATCGTGGAAATTCCTATGGTATGCTAATAGCTGACCTTGAGTTTACTAACAACTTATCCTAAGTTTTTCAATCGAATTACTTAAGTTAAAGTTTATAGGAATGCTTTACTGATTTATGAATCCCTTTATTAGGTTTGACCCTAATTCGGAAGATTTATATCATCCTATCTTTAGGGTTGCAATTATCTCCTTCTAATTACGGTAGATATATTAGAACCTATAATTTTTCAATCTCTAAGTATGAAATCAGATTATGATTTAATATTTCCATAACTATTAGAACATATATTAAACATGTAATCAAATCATAATATATCAATGAACCTAATTGCATTAATAAAATAATCAAAACATTTCAAAGTATTAACATAAGGTTCATCTAACCTAAACACTAACAAGATGTTTAGTTACACATTATTGAATACGAAATCAAACATAAAGAGAAAGAATAAAGAATTGAAAACACTGGGATCATAATTCTAAATCTCCCTGGTTGTCTTCTATCTAGTATTCTTACGATGTAGAGGTTTGGTCTGGTATTCCGATGGATCTTTCAATAATTTCTTTGTGTCTCCACTTCTCAGAACTAAAATCACCCCTTCAGAATGATCTCCATATCTGGAGTCACTCCCTAGGCCTACTCTCTTTCATCTTCCCCTGAAAACATCTTTTCTATGGAAAAATTTAGGGTTCTAAGAGATGCACGGGTTGATGCACAAACCAAAACGCCCAAAAATTGTGAAACTGCACTAGTAAATACGTAGCTGTGTATCTCTTCTGTGCGTCAAATCTTCATTTTATGCTGTGTTTTGTTCGAATTCTTCTCCTTTAAGTCCATGAAGACAATTATAATCTATATACAGTTGGAGCAAATTAAATACCAAATATACAATAAAAATATAAAATATCAAGCAAAATACATCAAATATAGGTGTAAAAATATAGTAAATTATTCATCTATCACTTATGTTAGGGAAGTCTTAGTCCTTTACCCTTTTCTCTCCCCTTGTTCATTTATTTTCATTATTCTAGCATGCTTTGTACATTAAGAATAATGTTTTGATTAAAGTGTGGGGGAGGGGACTACTAACCAAATTTACTACAAAATTCTTAATATGAATCAATCCTTAGAAATTTTGTTTTACTTTAAAATAATATTAACTGAGATAATTCACTATGTATTTGATTGTTTTTGTGATTTGAAATTTTTAAGAAATTCACAATGAGTGTTGATGATTAAGTGAATTAAATTTATTTCATAAATTTAAAGAATAGATACTTGATTAGCAACATTATACTTTTTATACAAATTTGTTCATGCATTGAGTAAATATGATTTCTTTTGAGCATTTTCATTGTCCTAAAAATAGAAATTATGAATAATTGAGCATTAAATAATTTCATTCCATTGGCTTCATACTGAAAAAAAGGTTAAAGTTAAAGAGTGGTGTTAGTAGCCACTTAAGACAGTGGCCTACTAGGAGTATTCATGATAAAATGTTTACTCTCATGTCAAAATGCTAAATGACTTTTCAAATAAGCTTTAAAATGTTGTCATGACATTTAAATTTAATGTTTCTTATGTTAATAAGGGGTATGAATATGTTCAAAAGTTAAAATATTTTTTCATGTATGTTCATCTTATACATGGAGTTAAATTTTATGAATTGGGTCGAATTTTGAAGACTTATAAAGAGAATTGAGTTAACTTATGAATTGATATAAGTAAACAGTTTCCTAACACTTTGATGACCTTTATAATTGAATGAGTGGTGGAAACTATTGATCAATATGTTTGATTTGTTTAATGCTTCTTTGAAATTGTTTTTTATTTTAATTATGATGATGGAATTAATTTACTTGAGGATAAGAAAATATTTAAGTGTGTGAAGTTTGATATATGTTAAATAGACTTTACTTTTAGCATGAATTTTTAGATCATTATATTTCTGTCACTATAAGAAAATTACAAATTATTGACGGAACAAATATTGTAGCCAATTAGCGAAAAAATCAAATTTTATCGGTAATATTGTCGAAAAATTGCATTTTGTGACGGGCAAAATATCCTTTAGTAAAGATGGAGGGAAATTATCCTGGTAATTTTTTCGAAAGAATATACCAACGGAAGAGCGATGTTCGTTGATAAAAATAGTCAGGAATGCTTAGCGGAATAACTATTCCGTCGATAAAATTAAAACCTAAATGTTGTCGTTAGCTTCAGCTTCATTGTTTTTAATAAAACAAAAACCTACCCACTAACCCTACCCCTCATCCATCCTCATTTTCTCCTCTCTCTTTTCTTTGTTCTCTCCTCTGTCATTGTCTCTAGTTCCCTATCACCGTCGCCGTTTATGGTTCTCCATCGTTCATCATACATGCTTCAGTTTCCTCACTGTCTACCCTTCTCTGTGTCTATCTTCTTCCATCGCGTGCCATCGTCGTTGTCTTTGTTTAACCATCGGTTGAGGAAAGTGGCCCATCTTTGATTGTTTTTTCTACCTTTTTACTATGTCCATCTTCTTCCATCCCTATATACTGCTTTGATTATATAGGTTTTTGTTTTTAGTTTGATTGTATAGGCATTATGTCGGTCTTTGTTTTTTACTTGGTTGATTAACGAATATTTATATAGGACTACCAACTTTAAAACGTATGAGGAATTACAAGAGCTAATTGATAATATAAATATCAATAATTATTAATGAAGGAACTCAAGTCCAAAGATAAAACCAAGTGGTGTTCTTAATATTGATGCAATAAAACCAAATGGTGTTCTTAATATTGATGTAGTGAAAAAAGTAGTGGATGTTTTGGTTATAGAGATCAATTAAGTACTGTAGGGGCATTATCGAGGATGTTTTGGTTAAGTTTGAAAATTTTAGATTTTTTGTTGTTTTTATCATTATGGAAAATGAGGATGATAGAGAGGACCCCTTGATCTCATGATGACCTTTCCTAGCTAATGCTAAAGATATTATAGATGTGCATTGAATAAGATTATATTTATTTCTATGTGATTCTTTTTTTGAAAATTTTCATGATATGTAGGACATAATCATACATCATCCATTAGAGACTTGTCATTTTTTAGAATAAAAATAAGAGATTGATAGTTCTATTCTAATGGAGAATGCAACATATTTAGAAGCTAATGAACTTATGATTTGGAATTGATTAAACAATCTTGTTAAAAATCATAAAGAAGCGCTTGTTAAAAGGCAATTCAATGATTTAGGTGTTTTGTTTCAATTTAGGAGATTTAGGGATTTTTAGCAATAGTTTTAAATTTTTTTACATTATAGTGGAATCATGACACACAAAGTGACAAATAGAGATGATGCACTCATTGTCCGCTCATAATGGGCGAACACTTTCATCTAAAGGATTTGGAAACTCTATGGTTACCCTTGCTCTTATGCCATTATTGTCATATTCTATGTCGAACAACCACATAAGGCAATGAGAATCAATGCTACCAAAGAGATAGGACTATAGAAGTTTTTAACAATCTCTTATAACCAATTAGAGGATAAAAGTTATGACCACCTAACACTTATAAAGAGATTCATCCACCAGTAGAAATATTTGTTCTAAGTAGGCCAAAGAAGAACATGAGAAGAAAAAATAAATCAAATAAATAAAAGACTCCTGATAGGCCATAAATAGGGATAATTACAATTGCATGGTAGATATGGAAAATCTATTCATAATATAAAAAGCCATAAAGGAATAGAAAATAGTCCATTTCCAAATAGTCAAGATCAAGTGAATGTTAGGTTGTCATTAATTACTAATTTAAACATAAGTATTTATTATATGAAAATTTATCAATGTTATATGAATATTTCACATTCCACTATAACTGTGGATATCTAACAATAATAGCATTTTTCATAACCTTAGAACCTAATTTCCAATAGAAAACCTTATGTACTATTAATTACCTACATTTAACTCTAACTTTATATTGTAATTATTTCTTAACCTTCATTTCCATTTACACCATCTCATTTTTAGAGGAGATTGTCACTCCTAGATACCTTAAAGGAAGTTTTTGACTTCCTAATCTAGAAATAGAACTAGAAAAGATAGAATTACCAACATTTAAGGAAGTATAAAGAGCACTATTTTAATAATTTATCCTCAACCTCGAGTAGTCAATAAAAGAAGACAATATATTCATCATAATTTCCAATGAGGGGGGTTCCACTCCACAGAATAAAATCAAGTCATCCACAAATGATAATTAAGAGATTTTCGTCTCTTTACATTTGTGGTGGAAAAAAGATTACAGAGATTTATGGATATAGTGGTGGATAATAAAATATTTTACTACAAATGTTTTTTATTGTTAGTGATATAAGCAAGTTAATGTACGAAAGATTAAGTTAACCGTAAGGGTAAAGTGTGAAAAAGAGCTAAATGAATTAATTAATCAATTAAAGGATAGAGAAAATGATTAAAAAGAAGCACACTTGCAATTTAAGTGAAGAACCAAGAACAAAGAGGACTAAATTTGACATTTATTGAATAGGGTCCCTTCTTCTTGCTCTCATTGTTCTTATTTATCATGCTACTCACATTGCATGCCTTTTTATGTCTTTATATGTGAATTATTGATATGTAGAATATAAAAAATACATGAATATATAAATTATCTTTCTTGCAGGTCTTGTTCCTTGTTAAAGAATGGTGAGATTGTGATCGATTTGTCTTCTTTGTAGTTTGCCATTGTTCGTCTGTCAAGGTAAGTCGTTCAACTAAGTAATGTCTACAATGTGATCAATTTTGTGTTGTTCTTTCCAATTTTACCTTTAATAATGAATGATGAGTTTTTAGGCTGTAGTTTAATAGTCTAAGTTTTTATATATGGGTATTGTTTAAATTGAAACATAAAGACTTGACAAGCCATTGTGATTAGTTCAAGTCTTCATTTAAATGCTTATATATAAATGTCGTTTTGAGTATTGTATGTTTGAGTTTATGTGTTATTTGAATTGTGGTTGGTGAGTAATGTGTTTGAATGAGTTTATGTTAGTGAATAATGGAAAAATACAGTAGTTTTGTTGTTAATTAGAGATAAATTCGAGTCGTCAAAAAATGTTTGATGAAATGTCTAAATCTATGTAAAATAATCCCTCATTTACGATGAATTTATCCTATGTTTTAGTTGTCTACATTTCATATGAGAGATACGTTAAGATAGTTGAAGTGTCAGAAAAACTTAGACTAAACAAACTAAAGAAAATAAAAGTTAACCAATTGTCACAATTGGGTTTGCTTCCACTTGTCTTCTCAAACAAAGGGTTATTAGACTTCAAATATGATTATATTTCGTATCTTATGACTACTTTTATTTTTACACAACCTATTGAAAATATGATTGTCCACATGCTTTGTTAGCAAATTGATAAGAGGATCTCATTATTTTTTCTGGTTATAATCAAACATTCACATCATATAGAACCTAAAAACTTGGAAGATAATTGGTTTGGATAGAACAATGTAAGGCTTGTGCCACTTGAATACACGTCTACCATTCTAACTTCATCATCACCCCTCACTCAGCCATCAAAATTGAATCTAAAAAATCTCTTGCTTTCTTTGATTTAATGAAATAATATTATTATGTCCAATTTATAAAATTATATCATATGCTTTTGTTAACATTATACCGATAATTGATTGTAAGAGTTTCAAGTAATAATGCTTATAGTGAAATTTGGCGTTGTATGTAATAGATATAAATACAAAAATATTGAAAACGTGTACTATATTAAATATGAAAATTTCATTTTCTTAAACCCTATTTTGTGTTGAAGAGCATCACTCATCCTTCTTTTTTATAGTCTGTGGTTGTCCGTCCATCCAGGTAAGTCATCTAACTAATGTCTACCACATATGTTGCTTTAATAGTACGAGATTTTACGTTTGGGTTTCGTGTGAATGCAAAGGTCTTGATTTTGTGTTGTTGTTTAGAATATTCTTATAATCATTGATGAGTTTTTATGTTCTTCTTTAATAGTTTAAGCATTTATGTTTGAATCATTAATGAGTAGATGTATGAATTACATAAGTATTTACTGTATGTGGAATGAGTTGAGATCTTATGGATGATCCAATGCTTAATAAACCCCTAGGATGGTATATAGGTTGGAAACCCGTGATAAAACTTTTATGAGGCTTGTCGGCAAAAAATTCTACGAGCTTAGGAGTTACAACGAAAACTTGCTTTCTCAATTCATATGGTATAACAATGTTATGTACCTTAGTGTTTCTTTTAATTCGAACTTAGTGAGCAAACTTGAATAAAAAAATTAAAGTAGTAAGTTGTATAGTTACAAAAAACTCACAATGATTTGAGGCATAATAAACCCCTAGGATGGTATATAGAATGGAAACCTATTATGCAACTCTCATGAGGCTTATCAGTGAAAAATTTCACGAGTCCAAGAGTCACAACGAGAACTTGCTTTCTCGATTCACAGGTATAAAAAATGTTAAATACCATAGTGCCTATTTAAAATCATACTTTGGAAATCAACTTTTAGGTGATTAATTCAAACATGATTACTTGAACTTTAACGTGATTAATTATCACCTTTTTAAATAACAGTTTTGCAGAAATGAGTAATGTTGATAGATCTTAGATGTATTGTAACACCCCAACTCCCGCCGAACCCGAACCCGATACCGATCGTGGTACCCGAATCCGGGCCCCGCGAGGGTGGCGTGTCACATCACTTAACAATTTAAAACTCGGTATATTTTTTTTTGTTAACTCTTTACACTGGTCACTCATGTGGGCCCACTTTTTCCTTTCAAAACATTTTGCTTACGTTAAT
>JANQBM010000008.1:39122080-39133217 GCA_025594535.1 Erythroxylum domingense
CTTCATCAATAACTGAGATTCTTACCTCAACAGAACTCTTTCTTCCTCCTTTCTTTCTCCCTTATTGAATGCTCTCAGATTCTCTCTTAAGTCTCACAAAAATGTAGCTTAGCTCTCAACTCTCTTCTTTTCCACTCTCATCCGAAGCCTCTCTTCTCTTCTTCTATTTTTGCCTTCAATCACGCTGCTATTCTACTACAAAGACATGTCCACCATGCCTTTCCCCAAAAATCCACTTTACCCTTGGCACTTAAGCTATATACCGAAAATACCCTCAATTTCTTCTCATACATTTATTCCATAAGCTACTTTGTATAAGTTAATGCAGAAAATTTTCATGGGGCCGACAAGAAAAGTGCTTTAGAGGTTTAATAAAGACAAAGATAAGGTGGTGAGTACACATCTTGCTATACACTTTAAATTAGAAACAACTCATTAGTCTTCTAGTGAAGAAGAGGACAAAGATACGGAGTTCCTTGTGATTTTGTTATTAGTATTTTGATGTACACAATAGTTTGTATGAAACCTGACATTGTTCACATTATTAGGGCTATTAGTTATTTTCTTTCTAATTCAAGATAAGAATACTATAACACAGTAAAGTGGATTTTAAAATATCTTCATGGCTTTTTGGTTTGAGCTCATGTTTTGAAATAAGGAGATCTATTCTTTCTTCATATACTGATTCAAACATAGTAAAAGATGTTGATACAAGGAAGTCCACTTTATAATATTTGATTACCTTTATAATTTGTATAAATGCGTTGCTTTTTCATCTATAGAAGCATATCTTATCCCTACTATTAAAGCTTATAAAGAAATACTAAAGATGAAGAGATTTTTTAGGGACTTCAGTTTTGTGTGACAAAGGTATGTGCTCCTTTATGAAAATTAAGTACAGTGCAACTTGCTAATAATTTCGAATTCTATAGTAAATTGAAGTATATTAATGTTAGATACCATTAGATTATGGATGTTACATATTCTAAGTTAGTTGGGCAGCAAAAGATTCATAAAGATATCAATAGATATGATATGATGACTAAGTCTTTGTCAATAAGTAAGTTTGATGTATATTACTTATTCGTTGAGATGATGGCCTCCTACATATAATTAGAGAAGGGAAGAGTTGTTACGTTAAGACCTTTTTCCTCTTATGTGTTAAAAAGTTCAAATTTATTAGATTTAAATTACTATTTTAAAACCCTTTATATTCTTTTGACTAATCTTTTTGTTGTCTAAGATTTGGATTAGTGGTGAGTATGAGTAAGTTGACAAAAAATAAAAGAGAAAAGAGGGGAAAAAAGAAAGAGTGTAATATAATTTTTTAAAAATCAGTTTCAATTTTTTTTGGTATAATCTAGAGTTATTTACTATTACATCAAGTTCAAATTTGATATAAAAATTTCTGAGATGTTGAAATTTTATTTAGAAGATTGTAGCTTTAATTCTTATTTTGTAAAAAATAGTTTAACTTAAGTTATTTACCATTTTTATTTGCAATTATATTGCATCTTTTATTTGTCTTTATTTGACACCTTTTTCTTACTGTTCTGAAAATATTTTATAAGATTATTTTAGTACAAAGGAATTCTTCAATTCAAAGTGGGTTTATCAATGGACAAATAGTTGTTGTCATATATTTTAGAGAACTAATAATTGTGATTAAGGATCAACTTCAACTTGTTACTTTTTTTAGAAATTCATGGTTAGAAATTTATCATCTCACTGATATTTTATCCATTAATACATGGGATCTTTTAGGATAGAAGCTAGGTGCTCACTTTTCATTCTTTATTTTTCTTATGTTCATGAAGAAGGGAAAAATAAAGAAAATTTGAAAGCTATTTTAGACTTGGTTAAAAATATTCCTAAAAAGGTTAAATCTTTTTTATAAGATCATACATTCTTTTGAATTTGTGAAATGAGAAGAACGTGCAATAAATTATGGAATTTGTGAAATGTGAAGAACTTGCAATAAAGTATGCAATAAAGTATGACTTTTTTGTTATATACCTCTTTTACTAAGTTGTTATGAAGGTTTCTTTCAAGCTAATCCTAATTGTTTGAAGATATTATGCAGAGGATAAAATATATTTAATAAAATTCCAGGTTTTTTTGTTACAGTATGAAGCCACAAAATGCATCCTTATGTAATTTGGCAATTTGAAAGACTTGACAATCAGGAATTCTTAAGGTTTCTATGCTAAGGAAAATAGTGGACACTAATAAATCCTTCTCTTATCTTGCATTTTATGTTTTATTTTCATTTTCACTATATTAAAAACAAATTTACTTTTTTCATTTCTTCTTTATATTGTTTTAAAATCATAAAAAAGAAAACATAAACATCATATTTAAATTTTTGTTGGAATAAAATTGAAATTATTTGTTTCTAAAGACGTCTTGAACTATTGTACTTAGTCTTGATGGAATCTCTTGTAAATATCATTTTCAATATCTTGCTGACTTCACAACTGTCAAGAATTCTTTACAATAAGAAGAAATTTCATAATATTTATTGCCAATAATTTGCTTAAAAACAAAATTGGGTGCTACTCTTATTTTAAATTTTCCCTTATTTCATGCATGCGTAGAAGCTTATATTACATGTATAAATTCAATTCTTACTAGCTTTCTTAATTCATTCTAATTAATAAAAAATAACTTATATAGTAATCGATAATATAATTAAAGTGTTAGGTGAGCAAGTGAATTGCAATTTTTAGTTGTTGCAATATAAGGTTTTCTCGTCTTTTCCTTTTTTTTTTTCTCACACTCAATTATTTTTATAGTAACAAGTTTTCAACCTTTCTTATGTCATCTTTACAACATTCCCACTTTTTGCTATGTTTGTAATCGAGGAGTCTCCTTTCTAAAATCTTATTACTTTTTTTCCCCTATTAAGTAACCCAACTACTAAACCCCTGTTTGGTGCAACACCAACACCACCACCAATTACTCAGACGAGTGATCCCTAAGATGTCCATTTTGGGAATAACTCCCTTTCTATTAAACCTCGACTCAAATGGAGAAGGGTGGTGGGAGAAAGCATAAATTACTCTCTCCAATATTTTCATCCCTCTAAATCGAATGGTAGAGCCATTGTAGCTTCAGATATAGAGATATTGAAAAAAAGAGCAAGAACTTGGAATTCTACCTTAGTATGGTTTTTCTTAAGCAAGCATCTAACATTCCCTATAATGAGAAACTAGGTCAATATATTATGGAAAGGGAGATGCTTTTATCAGAAGATAATATGTGCTTTTAAAGTTTACGATTGAGGTAGAAACAAAAGAGATTCTCAAAGAAGGTCCACGATACATCCAAATCAATTTATTATTACTTCAACTATATAAACCTAAAGTAATCCTTGAATACATCAGGCAAGAGAATATGACTTATAGATCAATCTTTTTGGAGTGCCATTGGAATACTGGTCTACAAAGAGGTTAAGTATGCTTGCTAACTTTATGGAAAAATTAGTCTATATGGATAAAATAACAAATATAAGGAAAAGAACAGAATTTGGAAGGTTATTTTTCAAAGTTTAACTTAAAAAGGATCTAACTGATTCCATACCTATAATAAGACTTGGAGAAGGGGAATCCCTTATAAAGGATTCCATTAGGATATCATAGTACTGAAGCCCTCTTTAAAGATCTAAGGCAAGAAGTGGAGAGAAACTAGAAAAAATATTTAAAAAAGGTGATTATAATAAACTAATAGGATTGGAGCTAGAAGAGTTTATAGCTAAAAGGATACATAATCTTAAAAGGCCTTTAGATATAAATATTGAAAACTTAAATGGAGCAGTAAGACTAAGTGCACATATGGAAAATACCAGTTTTAAACATATTGAGGTCTAGAAGATTAGAGCAAGGAGTGTGGAGGTAAACCATAAATGTTTAGAGGAATCCCAATGGTAAGTAAAAGAAGAAAGGGTAGAGGAGATTTATGAGACTCAAAAGCCTAAATGCTAGGTAATATTTTCCATGATGGAATAGGGAACTGCAAGCTTAACAATAAAGAGTTCAAACCTGCAAGGAGAATAAGCAAAGCCAAGGGGGCTAAGATGGAAAACCCTAAATAACTTTGGTTTCATACAATGTCAGGGGCATAAAAACCCAAATAAGCAACAATCCCTTATAGGATTTATTTTAGAAAATAAACCTAGTATTATTGTCATATTGGTATCAAAAGTGAGCAAAGGAAAGTTTTAATGCTCAAATTAACTGAAAATTATTGGAATTTTACCTCTAACCACCAGAATCATCATTATGATTGTATACTTCTTCATTTGATATAAGAATTATTAAGGTGGATATCATCAACACTAATGATCAGTATATACATATAGTGGTGAAGTTTTTACAGGAGAACATCATAATTACAGTTAAATATGTGTATTATTCGAACTATGGTTTTCAAAGAAGGTGGTTGTAGCATAAACTCTAGAGTATACATCAAATTATTAACACCCCAATTTTTGAGATTTCACATCACAATATATTCTTTAATATATGTTGGGAATTATTTTTTGAGGAATTTTTCTAGTGATTTAAAAGAGTATATTTAACGATTGAAAGTCACAAATTTAAAGTCTAAGGAATGTTTCCATACATGGAGTAACAAAAATGCCACTAATTGGTATAAAATAAAGAAATTAGATAGAGCAATAGAAAATAGTGAGTGGTTGGCTAGGCTTTTTTAAAATATAGCTACATCTCTAAATCTTTTACTATCTAATCACTCCCTTATCGTAGTACACGACTTATTTCTCATAATAAGAGATGTTTTCTTAATTATTTTATGGTTGAATATGTGAATTTCGGACAAGCTATTAAAAATGGGATTACATATCCCATCTAGGGTTATAAATCTTTTGTTTAAAGAGAAAATTATCTAAGACTAACGATGAAATTAAAAAGCTTCAAAGGAATAGGGAATGCAATACCTTCTGGATTGTAGTTGAGGCCAAAAACAAGTTGAGGGTGATGTAAGGAGAGGTGTAAGCCTATGTATTATACTATTATTGGACCTCCCCAGACCTTGTATATTAGCGGGATTCCTATTGGGTGTTGTTATCGTTATTGTAAGAAGAGGCGTAAAAACATCCAAGTGATATATTTCAGTTAAATAAGGAGAAGAATGCATTGAACTCTTACATAATAGTGCAAAGGAATAAATGCTCCCTCCTTAAGCAAATAATTATAATGAAATGGATCCTAAAAGGGGATAAAAATACAAAATTATTCCATAACACCATTTTATCTAAGAAGAATCACAATAAAATCTACTACCTAGGAAAAACTGATGGGATCACAATATGAGCTCAAGGAAGAGGCCTTCATATTTCTTAGAAGTTCCTTGGGTGCCTTCACTATAAGCAGGTATACTCCATAGGCTCTAAAATCTTTTATAAGGAGGTTTCTTCAGTGAAGGAAATGAGCTAAATGCACCCA
Organism: Erythroxylum domingense; assembly: GCA_025594535.1. Classification (NCBI taxonomy): domain Eukaryota; kingdom Viridiplantae; phylum Streptophyta; class Magnoliopsida; order Malpighiales; family Erythroxylaceae; genus Erythroxylum; species Erythroxylum domingense. The sequence goes on from JANQBM010000008.1 coordinate 39,127,546, forward strand.
TATTGAAGAAGTATTTAAATTGAGTCTTGAAAAAGCCCTTAGATAAGATGGGTTAAATGGATTTTTTTTTTCAAAAATCTTAGCCCCAAATATGGAATTTAGTGACTAAACCTATATTGGAAGTGTTTGAGAAAGGCAAGATACTTTTAGAGATCAACAAGACCTTCCTATGCCTCATTGATAGGTGTAGATTGCATCATATTTTTGTGGGTAGTTTATAGTGTGTTCAGTTGTTAATTTGATTGTTTAGTGCGTGTTTAGGTTAGAATTGTGTTAGTTAGTAAATATTTGTGTTTTAAGTGTTTTGTGGCTTGGAACATGATGTTGGGCTTTGATTTATATTAATGAGATGCCTTGATGTGTTTGTTACTATTTTAGGAATTGGAGGAGATTTGTAGAAGACCCGAGAAATAGCCCAAGGCCACGAATGTGACAGAGGTAAGAGCAAGGAGCCATGATCGTGACAAAAGTTGGTGTAGGGAGCCGCGATTATGTCGTTATAGGCCACAATCCTGAAAGAAGAAAAAACTCTCGAATAAAATCGTGCTACTAAGGGCCACGATTGTGGCCTGCACGATAGATACACTGATAGCAATCCTAACTTGAGTTTTTGAAGGATTTTTCACATCTTTTGAACTTGGAAAAGACCTTAGCGTTGCCCTAATTGGAAATACTATATAAGACTTAAGGATGTAACCCTAAGGGAGCTTTTACATTTTTCCACTTTTGGAATGTTCAAAAGAGAGAGAAAAGAAGAGAGAGAAGAAGCAGGTCCTGATGCTACTACTTCCCAGATTAGGTGGTGTTCGGACGCTGCTTCCTTTCTGGATTGTCCGATATAAGTTCTATTTCCATTCCATTTCATTTTTTTTCATTTAATATATAAGATCAAAATGGATTGTATGATGGTGGGTTTTGGATTATTGACAATGTTCTAACTCTTCATTCGAGATTTTACTTTGATTTAATGTTAATATAGTCAATTTTATTTTTTATTGATTAGGTGATGTGATTAACTTCAATTTTTGCATATTTCGGTAACAAACCGAGAGGGTGAGCTATATAAAAATGAATGTATTAGTTTAACGAGTGTTAAGCGTTCTAATAGACCACGTAGTTAATCATATCAGTTTTTTTGCAAAGAGAGATCCTATGTGAGACCTGGTAGTTTAGTACTTCTGATCTAATTTTAATTATGAGTCTTTTGTTAATTGAGAGACTAAAAATTTCATAATTTAATTAGGGTTAATGATTTAACGCGTGGGATTATAACTCGAGAAAGAGTAATTCCCCCTACGATAGTCTAGAACTGACACCCTGATAACACATAATTGGCTAGGTTAGCATTAATGATAGGTATAATCCCCTCTCTCATAACTTGGCAATTTCTCTTGACTAATTTCCATTGTGACCTTTTGGGTTGCTCAATTTCAATTCTTGTTTTATGTTAATTTCTTGAGTTGAATTCTTGCAATCAAATTCCCATGTTTATATTCTTATTTCATTTTTAATTTCACCTTATTATTTCTGTGAGCTTTAGACACCTTAGAATTAGATAAGTTCACCCTCCTTGTAGGATTAACCTTTCAATTACTACAATTCATGACCTATGCACTTGCAGTATTTGAGGGCTATAATTGTAAAGCTCGACGAATATGATCAAGCTTTTGGTGTCATTTTTGGGGAGCACGTAGGATTACTTTAGGTCTTTTTAATCTAAAGAGTATTTAGTTACTTTAGTTTAAGGCTTTTACCTATCTTGTGTCCGTACACCTGTGATCGCATTTTTTCGATATGTGTAAGTTTTAATATTTAACCTCGATAATATGCAAGCATATAGATCGTTCGCGTAGTATCTAAGGTGTTGATCTCACGAGGTGGGTTAATCTAAGGATAAAACAATGAGTAGTAATTCAAAATGTAACGAAACTCAGGCAAGAATTTAATTCAATCATGCAATTCAAATCAAAGATTCAATTATGAAAATATTAATAAAATAGCAGTTGCAATTTACACATTCAAGAATTGACCTAAAGAACTACCAATTGAGAGAAAGAGGAATTTTATCTATCTTTAATGCTAACCTAATCGATTATGAATTACTAGATTATTGGTTCTAGATGGCCCTGGGGTTGATTACTCTCTCTCGAGTTATAACCATTAACCCTAATTTATAAACCCTAATCAGATTATGAGAATTGCAATTTCTCGATTAATAATCTATCCAAAACCCTAATTAGATCTGAAGTTGTCCAAAAACAATAAGGAACCTATGTTTTGTACAAACTTTATTTTGATTAATAAAGTGAAAGGCAATTTTCATTGATTTGATATTTGTTTATATATGAATTGATATTGATCTTAAATCGAATTAATAAAGTCTATAATACAAAACATAGCATGAAGGAAATCATGATGAGATCATAATAATGAGATTCCTATCATGTGCAATTATGTTAGTGTCTAAATAATCCCTAATCATAGGATTCATAAGACAGGGCATTATTAATCCATTTACACTAGCACAGGTTATAATCTTTGATTTGATCAAGCAGTGGATGTTTACTAAGAGTAGTAAGTACATCGGATGACCCACTATGAGATTATCATATAGATGATCTATCGAATGTCAATGATTAATCTTATCATAGCAATGGTGCAAATATCCTTCGACTTGAGGTACTCAAGGATATCTTGGATACTAATCCTGTGTTTTGACTTCATTCCTTATTTCCTTAAGACGAGGTCACGCTTAGGGTGGTGATTAGGTACAACTATTAGTATTCAAAGGTAATTAGGTAGCCAATAAAGGATTCACTACTCCTGATACAAGGAAATGATACCCACGACCTCTTGTCGGGGTCATACTCAGGAGTCTCTGGACAGAGCAGTTATGTGTCATGAATAGAGTCTTCAGTGACATTTAAGTGTCATGAGATCCCTATACAAGAACTAACATCACTTGGACTAGATGCAACATAGTCAGTCTAGTAGGAGTTGACACATAGCCCATACTCTGAACTAAGGGGGTATAGTATGATGAAAGGACGAATTGGAAGATAATTATCTATGGAAAGGTTCATAAGTTGGATAATTAACTATCGAAAAGTTCGTGTGTTAATCCACTTAAATACTGGAAAATTGGCATTATGAAACCCTTCATGATTTGATTGAATTAAGAGTTATGTCTAAAATAAATAAGAACCTAGGGGTCACATGCATAAAAGATCAGATGAAAAACAAGTGTGTATGGCCTAATTTAAGCAGGCCACGATCGTGGCCGAAGGCAAGACATAAGTGATTTCTTCACTTATGTATATGAGATTCTTCCACTTCTTATAGACTCAAGTGAGAGGGAAAGGCCTCTAGAAGAGTTCTAGAGAGAATGAGAAGAGTTCTTGAGTTATCTTCATGCAATTGTTGTATAAATCAATATGCATGCCAGATAATCTCGATCTATCTCCCATTTGAACATCTACTTGAATTCATCAAGTTTGGTGTTCTAACACCCTTATACATTATTTCATCTTCCTTCTTTTCGTGTTCTTGGATGATCAAGGAAGGGTTTGGTGTTTGCAACAACCCAAACAAGGAGAATAATCAAAAAAGGAGGAAATACAAAAGGTAAAAAGTTTATATTTCATGTTCTTAGATATATATCCTTGCATGCATGTATGATCTGATAAATTTCAGGTTGTCATGGTGTCGAAATCTTGATTCTAACACTTCCACTATAAACACATACATGTGATACCTACAACTATGGCTAACCCAACATTGGTATTAGAGCTAGTTTATGCATGTGATAGATAATGTATTAAACATGTGTAAAGTGTTTGTTGGGTTATGATTGACATGCATGTTGTTTTGGAATAATTCATGTAAAATGTAAATTTTTTTCTGATTTTCCTTCGCCGAAATGTTTATAACATGTTATATTATGTTTCTACCAAAGGAAATTACAATTTAATTTCATTTGCTATTTTATTTTGAATTAATATCCAAAATGTTTATATGTTGATTTCTGAGAATTTCTGAAAAACTGAATGCATATGCTAACTTTGAAATTTTTGTAATAATTCTAGAAATGTTTTTTGTTTTTCTTTCACAGAAATGTTTATAAGGTGATATATTATGTTTCTGTAAAAAGAAAATGCAATTTCATGTCATTTTCTATTTTATTACGAATTTATTTTCAGCCTCATGCATGTATGAAGTTCTGGAAATTCTGGAAATGTGAAGAACATGCATGCATGTAAATTATATATTAATTTTTATAAAAATTGTTTTTATAAATTTTATGCATGCATATGTAAGATGAGATGTTGCCACATGTATGAGATGCATGATACTTGTTTTTATAAATTTTATGTATGCACATACAAGATGAGATTTTGCCACGTGTATGAGATGTATTACACTTGTTGTTAAAGTGTTTATCTTATGCATGCATGATATAATGTTTGACTAGTGTTAGAAGTAATGTGACAAGTGTTATACACATGTGATGTGTTAGCTTATTCCTATTTATTAATAAATAATTCCTAAGAATTAGGTTTTGGAATTTTTTATTAAACACATTTAGAATGTCTATAAGACTCTGAAAATTTTCCAGAATTAATTGAATTTGATTCCATTAATAAATAAAGTCAAAATCAACATTGGTCAACATTTTGAAAGTTGATGGAGTCGACTTACTTAATGAGTTATAATGTATGTATTTCGGTTATGAGACCTAAATAAAGTTCCTATGTGATAAGAAATGTATTATTTTGATGAAAATAACACGCTTAATGCATGTGCTTCAAATTAAGGTTCCGAAAATTTTCCGAACATCGAATCGGTCTCTTTAGTGTCTAATAGGTTCACTTATTTATCTTGACGATTTTAGCCATCAAGATAATTTTGAATTGTGCCGAAATTGTTTAGATAAATTTGAGATACCTAGGGATATCATAGATGACTAATTGATGTACGGGAATTTTGGAAACCCTAGGGATTAATTTAGAATTAATCCAAGTAGAGCATAGCATTTCTAGTATGACTAGAAAAAGGGAATATATACAAGGATTAAAGAGTTTAATTTCAACATCAAAATATTTAAATTTTAGGGTTCCTAATCTAATCACATTCATAATTCGGATTAGACAAGACTAACATTAGTACCTAATTAGGTTCAAAAGTTGAATCAAATCATGAACTTTAGATGCATAGTTAAGTCACAACTTAAATTAAACCTCCTTTGTGTGATACTCATATTAGATGCATTTTAAAGGTATTTAGGGACATAGGCTCAATTAAATTGAGTTGTCCATAATCTAATACATAATTAAGATCATCCAAGTATTGATGAGACCAAAGGACAAGTCCCTCAACCGAAACTTTAAGACTTACGCCTTCTATTGATATGACAAGAACCAAAGTTCTTTTAGAGTTGGGTTTTTGGGAAAACCCAAGCCCGCTTTACGCCAATATTTTCAAACCATGGAAATTGGATTTTTGAATTAATGGCTTGGTCGTTACTGGAAGTGTTGATTTATTGGGCAAACCCAAGATCAATGTGGACAGAGACGAAGTTGGGTTATATATATGAGTTGTATACAAATCAAGAGTTGATGACCCAATGAGTGTGCTAAATCAACAGTTGATGGCACAAGTCGATAGTTGCATAA
>JANQBM010000008.1:39195801-39214682 GCA_025594535.1 Erythroxylum domingense
AGGTGGAAAATAATTCCACTAAAGTACTGTACAATGTTTGTCGTTTGTAATAATTTGTATGTATGGCAGACAAAGTGGCGGACAGAATAATAATAATAATAATGTAGTTAGTGGGGACTAACGGATATTTTGGTTTTTTTGTTAGTTGTTTCTTTGTCATTCCAAATTTATGTTTTCAAACCAAACATTGACATTACATCATCATTAGAAATTCTTAGAAATAAACCAAACTAAATAATACACAGTCTATTTTATTCCTAAAGAATCAATATTTGATTCCTTATATGTTCTTCCAAGTGAAACAAAGGCCTTGTTATAAAATCAATAGGCTAACTTCCCAATAGAGCTAGACCAAGTAATTCCAAAGTACAACTCGAATTTTAATAAAGACGAAAGTTATCTTTGGCTTGGATATTCAATTAATCAATTTATAAATAAGTCACGCATGTAAGTTTTAAGAGAAGCATAAGAAAAATGAGCTAGTATAAGGTTTTTTGGAGCAAGAACATAATCCTCAATGTATCCTTTTAGTATAGTTAACTGCCAAATAAAGATTGGATAAAAAGGATTGGCTAAATTTTCTCAATATATTTGATCAATACCCTTTATGTAAAAAAGCCACAAAAATGCCTACACACCTCTTCTTTGAATTCAATTACTAAACATGGATATGGGGGAATATTTAAGAGTTATGCTTACGTACAAAGCATATCTCAACTATATAAACTTTATAAAATGGTTGTTGAAAGATAAAATTATTAAGAGAGAAGACCTTATTATGTATACAATAAGATTCAGTTGTTGTATGTATAAGATCCAGAAAGAAAAGGTGTGGAAGACTAAGGAAAAGGTACTTAAGGAAATTACATAATGAATTAAAGAACAAATGTTATGCAATGAAGAAGCAAGCAGTTTCCTAGATGGGATACCTAGGACATGGAGAATCAATAAAGAAGAGTCTATTAGTTAGCTAAAAGATGGTATATGTTGAATAAATAAAATCATGGAGTGATGAAGTAAATCTTGTAAAAATAAGATCAATGGAGTGGGTAAAAGGAAAGCATTTTCTAGTCATTGGAGTTGGTGTTGTGTTGTTTTGGGCTATAAATGGTTTATGTATTTTTCCCTTTAATATAATTCATTTAACTTTTATAGACAAGAAAATTGTGTAAGGGGTAATGGTATATTTAATGAAGAGAAGTTTATTTTGTTATAATTACAGAGGACAAGTTTCAATTTCCAGAGACCTCTCAAGGTTTTTTCCAAAACAGAAAAGAAATACTCTAGACAAGGAAGAGATAATGCAAAAGGACAAGAAATGACCATTACAATCTATGATTTTCACCTACAAACATATAATATTTATGGTCACCATGTTTCCCATCATTTTATGAAGCCATCCAATAACTTGTTAGGAACCTTGATTTTTTTACTCCTCCTTACACATTTCTGTAGGTTTTCTGGATCAATTGCCACGTTAGTTGCAAATTGATCGGTAGCGATTTAATGGGCTAGCTTCCCACTTCCTCTCAATTCTTGTGTTGGACTTGCTGGGCCTTTTAGGTTGGATGAAGTCATAACAATACCCCCCCCCCCTTTAAAGCGGGCCTTATCCTCAAGGTCTATATTTGGATAGCATTCTTTTAAATAGTCAAAGTCTTCCCGCGTGGCCATGTTATCTTGTAACCCTTCCTAAGACATTAACAACTATGGAATGCAACTGCTGTTTCTCTAGATTGATCGATTATCTAGCACCACACAAGGTTGTAAAATTGGATGGTTCTCTTCTGTCAATAATGTTAAGGGAATCACTTGATGGTCCTGCTCTCCTCTACATAGCTTAAGTTGTTAGACGTGAAAAATTGGATGTATTTTTTTCTGAAGGAGGAAGAATTAGCTTATAAGCAACAGTCCCTATCTTATCTATCACTGGAAAGGGATTGAAAAATTGCATTCCTAATTTCTGATCACACCTTAGATTCACCGAGTGTTGTCGATAAGGTTACAATTTGACCCAAACCATATCACCGATCTAGAATTCCAATTCTCGAGGTTTCTTATCTATGTAAAATTTCATACTTACCTAAGCTTTGAATAATTGATTCTTCAATTACAGCAACATTTGATCCCACTCCAATAATATTGCCAACAGATATGGTGGATCTGTGTTTTATGGTGTATAGCGCAGAAGAGTACGAGGATCACAGCCTTAGACAATCTTGAAAGGAGTCGCTTGAACATTGTAGTGGAAAGTTGTGTTATACCAATACTTAGCCCAAGGTCACATACGAACCCAACTCTTTCGATTTTTGGTGTACAAAATAGCGGAGATACATCTCAACCATTTTATTAAGGGCTTTAGATTGATCATTCGTCTATGGATGATAAGCCGAACTCATTGCTAATGTTGTTCCTTGTAGTTTAAACAAGTGCTGCCAAAATTTACTTGTAAAAACCTTGTATTGGTCAGAAACAATAGTCTTTGGCATACCATGTAACTTTACAATGTTGTTGACGAAGTAAGTATCCACTGACAAACTTGAGAAATTTGCTTATCGGGCTCCAAAATAAGCATATTTTGACAATTGTTCAATTACCACCACAATAACCATTTGAAATCGGTAGCCTCATGATAAAATCGATTCTAAGATCCTCCCAAATTTGATTTGGAATCGGCAACGGTTGAAGCAATCCTGCAAGAGGTGAGATTATTGTTTTAGCTTGGTGACAGATGCTACATTGTTAGACAAATTGAGTAACATCTCTTCTCATTGTAGGCCATATGAATTGGGCTGCGATTCTAGCCAATGTTCTTGCTATTCCTAAATGTCCACTTATTAAAGAAGAATGGAATTTCTGCAAAATATTGTTAATGAGAGTAGACCCAATAGGTATAACCAATTTATTCTTTTTGACTAACAATCCATTCACGAGTTTTTAAGGGGCATTTAAGTTCTCTGTTTGAAGGGATTGTTTAATCAACTCTTGCGTGGATGATTGTTAATGCTATTATTGTCATAATGTGTCTAAAAACAAAGGTTGCATTTCTTCCCAGGAAAAATGACTTGATCTGGAGAGGGCATCCGCAGCGATATTCTCTTTCCCTGGCTTGTATTCAATGGTAAATTGAAACCCACGTAACTTAGGTAGCCATTATTATTGCTCAGGTGTTTGAATGGTTTGCTGATTCTACTCCTTGAGACTTTTATGATTTGTTCTAATAATAAAATGATGTCCCAACAGGTAATGACGAAATTTAGCCACAGCTTATGTTTTTGCATACATTTCCCCCACATAAGCTGACTTGGTTTACATTCTCGGACACAGTTTCTTGGAAAAATATGTTATTGGTTTGTTCTGTTGACTCAGTACAGTGCCCACTCCAGTACCTGAAGCATCTGTTTCAAGTATAAAAAGAATCGAAAATTTTGGTAAGGTTAGAATAGGAGCACTTGTTAAAGCCTTTTTAATGTCTTAAAGGTACTTGTCGATGTTTATGTCCACTTGATTGCATCCTTTTTTAACAGATCTATCAACAGAACTGGTAAAATGGCATAAAATTTAATGAATCATCTATAATAACTGGCGAATCCTAGAAATTCCCTTAACTAGCGAAGATTGGATGGAATTGGCCACTTCACCACAACTTTAACCTTTACTTGATTTATAGAGACTCCCTCCTTTGAAATGGTATGACCAAGGTAATCCACTTGTTGTACCATAAAAAAGCATTTTGATAATTTTGCATACAACTGATTATCTACTAAAACCTACAAAACCATTGATAAATGTTGCAAATACAACTGCCAAGAGCCACTATAAATGAGGATGTCATCAAAGAAAACAAGCACAAATTTTCACAAAATTCTTTGGAAAACATGGTTCATCAAGCTTTAGAAAGTGGTTGGAACATTTAAGAGTCCAAAAGGCATTACAAGCAACTCATAGTGACCTTGGTGATTTTTAAATGTTGTCTTCTGTCTATCTTCCTCTCGAACTAAGATTTGGTGATACCCCGAACGTAAATCTAATTTAGAAAAGTATGTAGCACCATAAAGTTCATCTAATAACTCATCTATTGTGGGAATCGAAAAAGAGTCTTTAACTGTCACCACATTTAATGCTCTATAATCAGTAAAAAACCTCCATATTCTATCATGTTTCTTAACTAATAGGGCAGGAGAAGAGAAAGGACTGGAACTAGGTCGAATAATTCCCTCATCTAACATTTTCTTAACCATTTCTTCAATCTCTATTTTTTGACTATGAGGATATTGATAATGCTTAACTGTAACTGGTCGGGTGCCCTCCAAAAGGGGTATAAAATGGTCGTGTAAGCGATGTGGGGGTAAAATGTTAGGTTCTAGAAAAATAATAGTGTATTTCTATAAAAGAGATGTTACCTTAGGATGTATGTCTTGTGGCCAGTCAATTTCGTCAGCATTCCCATTATTAATTGCCTTGATCTGAAGTAAATACATTTTTGTAATGGCATCAACTTTGACAAGTCTTTGTAATTGATGAAAATGTGCAGTTGTGGCTTATTATCCTTAACTCCTTTCAAATTAACAAACTATCCATCTCGGTAAAAACGCAACATGGACTCCTTTTAATTTGCAACATGTGGCTTTAAAATGGCTAACCATGATGCACTTAGAACCACTTCAACAGTGCAAATAGGTAAGACATACACATCTACTTGTATTGTATATCCAGATATTGTCACCTTTACTCCTTCCGCAATGATACAAGATCCATCACCCAAAATAACCTTGAATTGTGGTGCAGGTTCAATTGGTAATTTTAAAAACTTTGCAGCTCATGGTTGGATAAAACTATCAGAACTCCCACCATCAAGAAATACTTGGACAGAATTTCCCTTAATAGATCCTGCGAACTTGATTCTACACGGGCCTTTCGAAGCATGAAGTGTATTATACGACAGATATGGTAAGTTTTCAGCTCTATTTGTGACATCAGATTGTTCTAGGTTGGCTGGTATAGGTGGGTCAGTGTTTGTTAGTTGTTCTATTTCTTCCGACTCTTCTCCAATAATCATCAAAAGTTTTTTCTCCTTGCGATATTGTATTTTTACTGGAGACAGTAGTTTAAAATAAGGTGGTTTAAGTGTTAACAAAACTGGAGGTTGTTTAGTGTCTGGAGTGGGTAATAGAGGGGGTAAATTTGATTTCAGGGTGGATTATAACGATTGGCTTAGGAGCTTAGAATGATTACTAAAAGGAAGGTGTAGAGAAAGGTTTAGGTCTTTGGTTGCTAGAGTAAATGTATTTATCCTCGAACAACTTAGCCAATGACACAGCTCTAGTTAAAGATGAAGGTAATTGAGATAGCACTTCACGTCGGATATCATCTTTTAACCCACCCACAAAACAATCCAGAAGAACCTCAAGTGAAACACCATAAACTCTATTCACAAGTGCAGTAAATTCCAAATAATACTCTGAAACTATGTTTTGTTATACCAGTTTGAACATGGTGGATCTGGGACAATTGAATTAAGAAGGGCCATATTCATATTCCAAGGCTTTGGTGAATTGATTCCAAGTTGAACCAAGGTATGACGTCTCCCTCCATATGAATAGATAAAATCAATAGTCTAGTTTCATCATCCACATTGTAATAATCAAAGTATTGCTCAGCTCTAAAAATCCATTATAATGGTTCTTTACCACTGATTCTAGGAAAATCTAGTTTGATTTTTCTGACCTAGAAGGAATGAGAAGTTGTTAAATTACTGTGTTGACCAGATTCATGCCAGGTTGAACTTGACCCACTAATGGTCGGCTACTTTCCCAAATGAGCATTGTCGGTAAGATCAAGGATTGCATCGCCTTCAACAATGTAGCCATATTTGATTCCATATTGGCTTCCATCTAAGAAAAATGGGACTCCATTTTATCGAACCTAGCTAATAACACTTGTTGAATTTCTTCAATTTTTGTGAATCAAGAATCATCTGTATGCTATTTTGTTGTGAGAGCCTCAGATAATGACTTAACATCCAATGAGAGTTCTTTAAATTGTGTATTATATTCTGCTATGTTTTGTAAGATAGGAGGTGTGTGAGTTAGTAACGAGAGCACCAATGTAAGGGGTGATGGTATATTTAATGAAGAGAAGTTTATTTTGTTATAATTTCAAAGGACAAGTTTCAATTTCCAGAGACCTTTTAAGGTTTTTGCCAAAATAGAAAATAAATACTCTAGACAAGGAAGAGATAATGCAAAAGGACAAGAAATGACCAGTACAATCTATGATTTTCACTTACAGACACGTAATATTTATAGTCACCACGTTTCCCATCATTTTATGAAGCTATCCAATAGTTTGTTAGGAAACTTGATTCTTTTACTCCTCCTTACACATTTCTGTTGGTTTTCTGGATCAATTGCCACGTTAGTTGCAAATTGATTAGTGGCGATTTCATAGGCTAGCTTCCCACTTCCTCTCAATTCTTGTGTTGGACTTGTTGTGCCTTTTAGGTTGGATGAAGTCATAACAAATTGAAAATGTAATTAAGTCTGCAAATCATGACTTATGAATTGTATGGTGAAAGACATATTACGAATCTTCTTAGGGTAATCAACACAAAAATCAACCATACGATTGAATCAATTATGTATGTGTAAAACTTGATTTGTGAATTTTTTGATGGGGATATTATAGAAATCTAATTATTTTCTAAATAAGATGTACTAATATTGGATCATAAGAAAATTAATTTTATATTTTAAAAATTATTTTCAAATGGAAATTATTTTAAGTTAGAAAATTTTAAAATAGAAAATAATATAGTAATTTATATATTTAAAATCTTAAGTTATTTTTATAATTAATAGTGTACATCATTATATATTTCTAGCATTGGTGATTTTAAATATTAAAATTTTCTTAAATTAGTGATTTTAAATATCTAAAAATTTAGTATTTAGTTTTAAATAAAAACTTATTATTATAGAATAAAAATATATAATTCGAAGTATATTTTTAAAATGCATGTTGATTTAAAAAGTAATTCAAAAATACAATTTTAACTTATTTATACATAATATTGAAAATTTAAAATGTAAAATAAAATAAAATAAAAAATATTTTTATATATTAAAATATAGTAGATGATAATTAAGTAATATTTAGATATTATATAACTAAAATTGATTGAATAAATTGTACAACATGCATAATTGAAAATATGAGGGTGTGCTTGTTCAGTGGGTATGAAAAAAGGGAAATGGGTATGGCATGAAAGATAGAGTTTAGTAAGGGACTCTGATTATAGAGTTATTATTTTGATTATCTATTTTCGGGTAATGTCCCATTCCTCTCATAATCAAAAAGAATGGGTATCATTGTTCTGTAAAACTCACGTGTGTTTTAGGCTTGAGTTTCTCCTTCACTCACTAGACTCTCATAAGCAATTAACAACAACAGTACCCATCTTCACTTTTGTTCTTACAAGTCACGTTTTTTCAATCTTGCTCCCATCTCTCCACAAAGTAATCACAGCCCACTATGGAAATAGCCGAAACCACAAAGTAGTAGTAGTAATTTTCTTCCTTTCTTTCTTCTTCTTTTTCTTTATTGATATAATTGCATATTTCGCTCTTCTGTTCTACTAGGTTTGGGTTTTCGATTCCTTACTCTTTGTTGTGATAATTATACTTATGCACCTGGCTCTTTGGCTTTTTTGTTTACTTTCGAACTATAAATATACTCATACAGTCCGAAGAATCTCTAGGTTTCTTAAGGAAAGAAACAGAACAAGGTTGGGCTTCTTTGGCTTTTTGGTTTGCTTTCAAACTGTAAATATTATGACTGTAGCTGTATGGATTATAGCTTCTACTATCTTTATTCAATTTTGCGTTTGTTTGCTCTTCTTTTTGTCATGTGAGGGTGCAAACAAAACTGGGTTGATTCTTACCTTAGAAAGAGTAGCTATTATTGTACTCTTGTTTTGTTGATCAATTATGAACTCTTGTCTTTTTCATACCGACAACAGGTAATCAAGTTGTTTGAAATTCTTTTATTTTTTCAAAAATGGGTTGTAATGATGGATGACGGTTTTAATTGGTTTGTTCCTTTATGATGCCTACACATTCAGTAGTTGCATTATTTGATATTATATAATGTTCTTATGCTTAACATCATTTGCTTGTTCCCTATATGATGTAGGAAGATGGTGATTTCGTACTAACTACTAGGGAGGAAAAGGTACTTAATGTGGTAGCTTGTCTTTCATTATGCAGCACTTTATCTGTTTATGAATCATTGTAATTGCTCAAACACATTTTATTTGCAATTTTCCTAACATAATGATTTGGTGCTCTGAAGGTTAGATATATTTACTGATATTGACTATCTTATTTCTAATTTACAAGGGTTTCTTCTGTTTGCAATAGTTATAGTCATCTATTGCTCAATGACTACATCTATCCATTCTCTTATGGTTTATCTTCCTTTTTCGTTTGTGAAGGTTTTGGTACTCAAGAAGTGGTAGTCGATATGAGAAATGACATTGCTCTTTAGCTTAAATTGAATTGTTGGACGTATGGATTTGTTTGGTTTTTTGTTGTCATGGTTCATATGAACTACTTTAGGGGTATATTTTTATTTGGATAGCTAAATGCTGGATCTTATTATATTCTCTGGCCAGCAAGATAGATGAATTGGTTGTGATAATTATACTCATGCACTTGGCTTGTCTCTCTTTACTTGTATTTAGACTGTATATCGTGATGCATGAAGAGGTCATAATGCGTAAAGAACATTAAAAGCATCTGACAAGCATCAGAGGATTACGTTCTTACATACGCATTTGGTGTATTTATGATGCGTATTTGATCTCTGAATTAATAAGACAGTGATCAAAGCCATCTTCTCCTACTTTTAGACTTGCTCTACTAGGCGTAAGTTAAAAAAAAAAAGAAATAGCAAATATCTTAGTAGGTGAAATTAAACAAACTAAAATTCTCTGATTAAAAAATTATATTTCACACCATTTATCATACAAATACTAATAATGAATTTATATGAAGTATGGTTATCATACTGTAAGGATTTTACAATTTCAACAAGATCTTGACAATTATCCAATGGACCTAAGTATATGACTATCATCTTGGTGATTTTATTTAATCTTATCTAAAATATTTTTACATATGAGTTTAAGATATATAAACAACTTATGTACTCTTGACCTTGATGGCCATGAAAATATGAACTTTGACATAATGTCCAATGGAGATATTGGGTTAAATTTGAGATTTAGTTGTGTATGAATAACTCCTTTTTATGTGTTGTCTCTCTTTACTTGTATTTAGTCCTTTTGTATACTCTATAATACCTGTATATTGTGATATCACTAGTGGTGAATTGGGGTCAAGCACCTGTTCACTCTCATTTATAACCTTAGTAGCTCTATTATGAAATGGGACTTCAATTATAACATATCTACTTATTTTATGATGTTATAACTTGACCAATACAGGCCAATTTTACATTTTTATTTTTTGATCTGTGTGTTATGGAGATGGCCTTTCTTTGACTACAATTTGAATCCCTTCTGTGAACTAATTTCTTTTAGTTACTAGAAAAAGTGGGCAGTAACCAGCAAAGTTACTACAAAAAGTAGGCAGAAATGAGTAGAGTTATTAGATCTCATTCTAATTTTTTCAGAGACGAGTTGAGTCATCTCCCTTTTCATTTTAGCTCTTTATTACCCACCTTTTGGGAGTTAGAAGTACATAACCTATTTCTTTTAAAGTATGCATAGAAACTGATTTTCTTCTTGATCATCTTTCTTTATTACCTCCACTTATTGTTTTATCTCTTTTCCACTGCTATTACCTAGCTTTTCAACATGCCCCATCTATATGTTGGATAATTATTTTCTGAATTTTTTAATGTAGATCAACATGGCTCGCCTCCTATTACTGAGTAAGGGGTTATTTCTAAATAAGACAAACAAAAGTATTAAAGCAGGGTTATTCTAAAATGGGAAAAGTCAAGAATATCAAATCACAAAGGGTGATTATGAATAGGACAACCAAGAACATTGAAACATTGGAGGTTATTTTAGAATGGGACAAACTGAAAAGAATGTGAGTGTTTTACCCTTTTTTTTGGAAAATTAAATAATTTTATTAAAATCAAATGTTGATTTCCAAAAGTTGGGCAAAATATGGTCAGAACAAGACTAACATATGCATCAAAAATAAAAACTGAAAAGGATCCCTTCCTCTATGGGTTTAGGGAGCTATCTAAAATTTAAGAGAGTGAATACATCCACTTCTAGGTGTATTTTGGCATAACCATCTCTTCTAAATGTAGTAGTGTTTTCATCAACAAAAATAAGTCTTCTTAGGGAGCTAGTTAAGTAACTCAAGCCAATAGTTGAATCAATATTTCAAAGATATATTATGAATATTAACCCAAATGGGAATATGCTTTATGGCCCCCAACTTTGTACAAAGATAGGTTTTCCATTGATATGCTAAGGTCTTGACTCCAAAATCATCATGTTTACTTCACAATTAAACTTAAATAGAAAGACATCTTCTTCATTGATATGAGTGTTGTTTGCTCAAGCTTGCATTTGTAGAAGAAATTATCTTTGATATATAAAATAGCTAATAAGAGTTGTTGACCATCAAGATCACCAACTTTAAAGATCTCTATTGAGGTGGAGACCATATTAGGACCACCTCTAAAGGCTCCAGGGTATGCATGTCAATAGGCCGGGCCTAGGTTGGGCTGCTCCTAGCCTGACATGGCCCGACCTTTGGTTAGATGGCCTGTGGGTCGGCTCGTGGCCGGATGGGGCATGGGTGGGCCGACCTATCCTTATTTTAAAAAAATTACAAAACGACGTTGTTTTTGTTGTTTTAGTTGGGCCATGGGCTGGGCCAATCTCTGCCCGCGGCCCAGTAAGGCCGAATCATTTTGGCTTGTGGCTCGGCCAACCCAGGTCGGACCAAAATTGACATCCCTATTGGAGGGATGAACTTAAACTTCTTTAGTGGAGAGGCATATTCAATAACTTGGCACCAAGTCTTCTTATAAACATTTAAGGTTAAGGAGGCTATTTCTTAAGGAGAAAAAGGTGGACATGAGCTATAATTGAAGCCAAAGAAAATGTATTCTTAAAAGTAAAAGTTAAAGAGAGGGTAGAGGAAGAGAAAGAATCTTGACAAGGATGAGCAATGAAAGCTAATAAGAACCAAACATTGACTTAAGCTACATAGAGGAAGCATTAAGAGGGGATTGGATGGCTTGATGAGGTTCAAGACAAGTGCTGAAATATTCTGGATATCCATTGGAGGACATTGGATGGTTATTGATAAGGATTAGAGCAAAGGAGGCCAAAGAAGCTCTTGATGATTTAGTAATGGATCTTTATATAAGGAGTGAAGCTTTGCTAGGGACTAAAGTCAAGCCTATGTGGTGGATTTAAGGGAAGGAACAAGGATAGAAAATGGGATTATAGAATGTAACCAACATAAAAAAATCTCTTAATTCATGATAACATGAAAATATCCCTTAATTACATGGATTAATAAAACTCTATAGGCAAAAAACCCCTAAAACTTGAGCTTTATACGAAAATAAACACTTAAAATAACAAAACCCTATCTGAAGACAACATGAGTTTGACACTGATCTTGGATAACAACCAACATCTGAAGAACCCTTTATTAATAATAATGTAAAATAATCCCTTAATAACAAGCATCAATAAATCTCTTATAGGCATAAAACTCTTAGAACTAAAGCTTTAAAAGGAAATAAACACTCAAAATAATAAAAATCATATCTGATGACAACGTGAGTTTGATGCCTGTCATGGATAATAACCGATGTCAATTTTGACAATATATCTGCTTAAAATAAAGGTGGGGACTCCAATTTGTAAAACCTTGCAAAGGATCGACGTCAATTATAAATATGATTTTGATGTCAGTTACACTTTTCTTAACACTGCAACATTCAGTCAAGATCAATGATGATTATCCTGTAAGTCTAGCTTCAGTTGCATTATGTAACTATAATTCCTTAGCTTGGTCTTTCACTTAGATTATTATGATAAGTCTAAATTCAATCTATAGAAGTAGAAAAGTTTCACTCTCTGCGTAGAGATCCACTATTAAGATGTTGAGGGCTTTTTTACCCTCCCTTATCTTTCTTCATGTCAATGATCTCCCAATATCCTTTAAAGGATCTCTAACGACCTTTAAAGCTTGAGTAACAAATGCTTGATTCTCATTATTAAATGAAGAGAAAAATAAAATTAATTTATTTTCACAACTAGGAATCAAATTGTCTAGTGCTTCAGGTGATTGGGGAGAGGGCATATAACTTCACAATGTCCTTATAAGAGAGTGATAATGATAAGGGAAGGAGAAGAGTATGTATCTATAAGTGAAGAGGAGGTGGATGATGATATGCCTAGTTTGGAAAATGCTAGTGATAATAAATGTCTTGTGAGGCTCAAAGAGGGAAGGTTGTTGGGCACCATGAGAGCGTTGAGTATGTTTTGTGAGAGAGGATGATGTGAATGAACAATGAGACAATCTCTTTCATACTAAATGTGCCATCAAGGATCGAGTTTGTAGTATGATCATAGATAGAAGAAATTGTAGCTAATGAGGAGTTGGTTGAGAAGTTAGGATGACAAAGTGGAAAAAAAAGTTAGAGAAGCTCAATTTACTCATTTATCTCAACAGGGCTTTGCCTTCTCTTTTATATTTTAATTTCTATGAAAAAACTTAAAGCACCAACGAAGAAAGAAATTAGAGACAATTTACTCAATTATCTCATTAGGGATTTGCTACTCCTCTTAATTTTTTTTCAATTTCTTTCATGTCAATTCGCATCAATGCATCATCCGAAGGTTAGCTTTAACATTATTACATTTCTTTCAATGATCGAATCCACCAAGGCTTGCCAGGTTGTTGATTTCCGGTTGAGATTGTGAAGGCTCATAAGGTACGTACATATGCATGACGTCTAGTTACATAGGAATAAAAGATGAGATTGCAATATATTTGGATCTCAGTGGGAAGGCTCACCTGGTATGTATACATGTATTAAGTCTAATTACATAGAATAAAAGATGAGATTGCAATACATTTGGATCTCAATCGCGAAGGCTCACGTGGTAAGTATATATGTATGAAACATAAGAATAAAAGATGAGATTGCAATACGTTTGGATCTCAGTGTTGACTATCTGGAAGATATCAATCACATTTTGCAAGTTGAAGATATTCTAAGCAAGAAGAAAATATTAGTGCCTCGTACCCTCGCTACGCTACGCCACATTTACTTGTAGTATGCGCAAATTGTGCAATGGTCTTATAGCAACATGTGCAGTCGTGACTGACTTGAATACTCCAACAAAGATAAAAATTTACGTGCTTTCATTTGGTAAATACAATATCTGGGTTTCGTATATAACTAGAAAATCCGACCAAATGTTTCATGTTAGTTCCTCGGCCATTAATATGGGAGCTTATGCTCCATAAGGTATCATAAGTCTTATCCTTTGACATCAGCTGTGAATTAGACACCACAATTGCCTTTGATTTTGAAATGGGATGCTTGTAGGACTTGGACATGCCATTAGTAACAAGCCAGCGGATCCCAGACTGTTGCTGCAATTTGCCACCCCAAAGATGATTCTTGCTATGTTCAGTATTCAAACCTGAAAGATGAACTCCTGTAATTTCAAACAAATGAACGACTTCATTCTCCTCTGCATAGTTACTTAATGTTTTAAGTCCCATCCAATCAGAATCCTCATTTTCGTTGTTGCAACTTAAGGACATTTTGTTATGTAATCTCATGTCAGAATGGAGAATCCTCTCCACTTGGATTAAAGCAAGCATCGAGGCACCAACGGGTTCATAATTTCGAAGAGGATCTCTAAGCAGAATCCTAAGAGCTATTGTTATGTGGTCCCCCAATAAGCCATTCTCCATAACATATGCTTTATCCTTGTGTTTATCTTTTCTAAATGTCCCAGAAACAGGATCCATGGGTTTCGCATGGTGCACTG
The DNA here is from genome assembly GCA_025594535.1 of Erythroxylum domingense. Lineage (NCBI taxonomy): Eukaryota > Viridiplantae > Streptophyta > Magnoliopsida > Malpighiales > Erythroxylaceae > Erythroxylum > Erythroxylum domingense. Next base: position 39,209,879 of record JANQBM010000008.1, read on the forward strand.
CGAGGATCCTTAATATATACTCATTCATGTAGTCTTCATCACTGATGACTCCAGCATCAAGCCTTAACCACTCATCTAGGGATATAGAAAGATTTAGCAATTCATCAAAGTCATTGTCTTGCCGTTTAACCCCGCCTTCAGAATTGAGGGAACAACCAAGATTGGCACCGTTTTTTCCAAGAGCACTGATGCTTGACTGGGCCTCTACAGAAGTGCCATATTGGATTTTCAGCCCTTCAATTAACATTGCTTCAATTTTATCCATTGCTAAAGGAGAAAGTTCTTTCAGAGTTGTATAGTCCGACCCAAGGTCAATACCATTCAGGCTGGAGTTGTTAAAGAACTTATTGTTAGTAGGAAGTCTTACTTTTCTTCCACTTGATGAATTTTGCTTCAGCAATGATTCAAGGGTCACAGGAAACTGCCTGCAACAGCAATGTGAAATGATCAGTTGATAACCAAGAAAATAAGCTATGTTGGATAGGAAAACAATATATAAATATGCATGCATCTTTGTGCGCATGCATGTGTTGTATGTGGAGAGAGAGAAACATGTTAAGTTACTACATATGCTTTTGACAAAGTCATTTCTAAATGAAATTAAAACATTAAGTGGAAGTACTGTGATTACTTACCTACCAGGGTCTTCAGCTCCAAGTGATGCGTCCCGTGCTATTTCTTGTAAGGTCTTCCCAGTAACATCCTCCAAAGGCATTAATTTATTTGCTTGTAAGCATAGACTTTCAACTCCAATTGATGATAAATGCTGTAATATACTCATTATTTCTGAACCCATTTCTGCAGGTACCACAACAGGACGAGAAACTTGCATTACTAAGTTCCCACTATTTTTTAAATTCTTAAAAAGAAAAGGTTTCATGGAACGTAGGTAGCCTCCATCCTTTGTCTTAACTAAATATCCAAAGCCATCTCCAAGTTGGGGTAATTCAGACTGCCCATCATGGGGGAACTCAATTGGACTTCCAAATCCATCAGAACAACGTGGAGAACTCTGGAAGGCGTTCTCGTCTAAACCCCATTTTCTCATTAATGCTTCAGCCTCCAAGTCCTCAAGCAATTTGGCCATTTTTCTTCTAGCGTGTAATTGGCTTAACCCATGGTGATCCTCCCTAGCAATCTGAATAACTGAAGGGACATAAAATATATCAGCAGGATCTCTACAACTAGGCCCAGCTTGATCAACTTCACTCTCTGCATTTCTGTTATAGTCTAAGACAAAGTTCCCAGAAGCTAGAGCTTCCTTTTCAAATTCTCTCAACAAACATTCTCTAGGAGACTCAGGATCAATGTGTGAACCATGACCAAATGGAGTATGTTCAATTCCCAGCATATTAAGAAATTCAGTTGCCACAGTTTCAGTAATTCGATCCAAGCTCAAGGACCTCTTCACCAATATATCCTTGTGATCTGATTTAGTTTCCATTCGATTCTCTTGCTGTAGAAACTCACTAATAGCTTGCTGGGATTCCAACTCAGCAATTTCTCTGATGAACAAGTTCTCACTCAACTTCACATCTTCATCATTTACCTGCTCCTTATAAACAAGGATCTGTTCCTGCTCACAATTATTTACTACAACCTTATACTTTGGAAAAGTGTTCTCCACTGAGCCAGATGTTATCCCCAAGTCAAAAGATGTGTTACTATCCATAATATTTTCATTCAGATTCATAGTGTCAACTGGAGTACCTTCGGCACCATTAAGAAAACCTTCTGACTCTAACTGTTGCTCTGTTATTTCTATTCCCTGTTCAATGACAGTAAAATCCATATTGTCATAATCTTCATCTGTGTTTTCATAGACCTCGAACCCCTTACTAGATTTTGGTTTCATTGACTCCTCATGTTCAGATAGAATTTCAAGTACTTCTGAGTTGCACAAATTCATTTCATCAAGTTTCTGGTATAGAAAGTTTATTGACTTAGACAATTCGAAGCCTAAATGCTGTGACACTTCATCAACAGTGTGAGAGGACTGGGGTAAGCCATGATCCAAATTGCTAGGGACACTTCCAATTCTTCCGATGTCATTATTCTTTCCACAACTTTCTCCAAGGGTTACTGCACCTGATCTATTATGAGGTAACTCTATAATATCAGACACACTTGGATCATTTGTTGGCCCAACTAAATTGCGCTTTATCAGTGAGAAACCAAAACTAACATTAAGATTAGCAGTCTTCGCCTTGCCTGCAAGCTTGAAGCTTGTAGTCCACTTGCCAGTACTCTTCTCCCCAGCCAATTCTTCCAATGTCAATGGTAACATCCTCGTGAGATCCACCAAATGTTTCCCTAAATCAATGCCTGAAGCCCCAACTATGGAAGCATAAATCAGTGAAAGCTTAATTTCGAAGTTTGCTAAATTCTGACCATTTCTGCTGCCATATACACAACATGTGTGCATTAGAGTCTCATCAAACTCAACATTCCCATTGACAACCCTTGATGGGCTTGTTCTCATGACCTCACCCTTTCTCTTAAAATTCACAGACATAGTTAAATCATTGAAACTTGGGGGCAACCCTTCAATGGAATGCACATGAAGAATGAAGCAGATATTCAACTTCTGACGGCCAATATGTGATAGCGCTTTAAATGGTTTCTTCCAACTCCACATGGATGAAGTTTTCTTGTCCTTTGACAAGAAAGTTCCATTACGAACTAATAGGTCGACATTTGATTTTGATTCTAGCAGCCTGGGCCTCTCAACTGATTTAGACCGAACACCAGAAGACGACGGAAACAAGGCCTTTCGTGGTGTTCGATCCAAGTAAAGGGCTTTGCTTATAGCCTCAATTTCATGCAACAACTGACCATTATTGGAATTTCCAACATTATCGCTATCTTGAAACTCAACTTTGGATACCATCATTGTGCTGTCAACAACGGAAACTATAACACCTCACATTCAATGAGCAGGATCAGCTCCTGACATGCCACAATTTTAAAAAAAATTTAGGAATATTACTCTCTTTTTTTTTTTGTTGGACCCAATGAGTGACCAAAAAGTACAGGCAAAACAGAAAAGAAGGAAGAAAGCATAAATCAGCATTGGCTATTACAATAAATCAAGGATCAGTTGATAAATTCGACATAATAAAGAACAACGTTAAATAACACAAATCCAACACACACAGAACGTACTCATCATGTCACAAGGAAGCTACACGGACCAGAAATCATGATCTTTGGACACGAAACTATCAAAAAACAAACAACAAGAACAGAAGCAATCGCATACCCAAAGTAAGTTCACCTGTTAAGCTTAAAAGTTGCAACAATTCAACGTAATTGGATCAGTTTCATCTTAATCGGCGACGATGAAACCATTCAGCCAGCTTGGGCAAAGGGAGAAATCAACGTATATCCGGAATCGCGCAACATCTTTTTCTAAACAAAGAAAATCACGAGACATATGCATTGATGTTTTGTCTTTTCGTTGACGGCGAAAACGCAGCGTACGTACCTGGACTGTTAAAACAGAGAAGACTGGTAGGTAAGTAAGCAAATTCGACTGTAAGAACTTCAGAAATTAAGCTTAAGAACCCCATTAGGCCCGTAACAGCCTAAACCTCACTTTACCCGTAAGAAGTAAAAGGGTCCCAGTCACCTGATCAAAAAATAGAACATATTTAGTTGTACAAGATTAAGAGGAGCTTGGTTCGCAGAGAAGGATGAGAATGAGAATGAGAATGCGAATAAATATAGTAAAGAATAAAAATAGATATAATTGTTATAATTATGATAGTTGGTTAAAATGAAAAAATGATTATCATTACTATTGATAGTGGTAGGTTTGTTAAAAATATTGAGAAATAAAAATTTATTAAAATTTTGTTTTATATCAAATTTTAAATATGTTTTAGTTGATTATATTTAATTTATGGACTCTATTTATAATGACATAATGTTTAAAATCAAGTATATTGCGGTATTTTCTTTTCGATAGCTCTTGAAGAAAAAAATACTTCAATATTTTCTTGTATCAACATATTATTAGTTACATAATATCCTCAAATATAGTTTAATCATCCAAAATATTATACAATTCATCGATATAACCATAATATCTACTATTTCATTGCTATAATAAAATCAAGTAACATAGTTTAATACAATTTACATTCTTCTGGTAATGTAAATGATGTAAAATATCACAACTATACACATTACCTTAACCAAGCCTTCAAATGATGCAAAATAACTAAGTTAACACTACAATCTTTATTTGCATCAGAACTATAAAATTCTCAACTAATACAAAATAACTTGGTTAGGCAACATCAATTGCATCGTAAGTTCATAATACTTACAAAAATATTTATATGCTTCCTCGAATGATTCATAGACTAGAAGATGGATAGAGGAATTTAAGTATAAAAGACCTTTTTAAATGACTTGGCAAAGTGAACAAAACCTGAACTTTAGCAGGATCATTATAGAATAGCAAAGCAGCCTTACCAACATCCATTTCAAATATGCCAATATTAAGAAGCTCACTGATGAGCTCTTGCATCTTCTCATGAGTTAAGGAATCAAATTTAGACTTCGCAATAAAAGGATTTGTAACAACTGCATATTATGAGGTCATTTGTTCTCAAATAGATTCAAACTTAACGGTGAAGTTGTCTAACCTTGACTCAATAGTATTTTGAAGTGTTACTGGTTTTTTTTCCTTATAAAACCTTTCCTTTCTTGGTGACAGATTTTCTCGCCTTTTTATTCCACGACTGCTTGAAGGAATAATCGAGGATCCTTGTGTATCAGATACCACAAGTTCATC
>JANQBM010000008.1:39235712-39247447 GCA_025594535.1 Erythroxylum domingense
AGTTTATTATTTAACCGATCAGTTTTCGTTCATAACAGTTAAAATAAAAATTTGAACAAAAAATCTAGCTAGTTCGAGCTTAATATGGTCGAACTGGCCAGTCCAGTCTGGTTTTAAAATCATTGGATATAGAGCATTTTCTATAGATATAGGCTACACTATGTTTCCTCTTTAGGTCCCTTTCTGTTTGCAGTAGTAATTAACGAGCTTACCAAGAACATCTAAGGGGTTGTGCCTTAGTGCATGTTATTTGCTTATGACATTGTTTTTGTGGATAAGACAAAATAGGGGTCAATGCCAAGCTTGAACTTTGGAAGGATACGTTAGAGTCAAAGGTTTTAGATTGATTAGGATTAAGGTTGAGTACGTGGAATGTAACTTTTCAGGGTGGATTCAAATGTAGTGGTAAAGATTATATCAGAAGTTATGTCGCAAAAGGAGTGTTTGCAATATTTAGGATCTATCATCTTGAGCAACGGAGAAATTAATGAAGACGTAGTCCATCGGATTAAATTAGGGTAGCTTAAATGGAGAAGTGCTTCAAGAGTTTTGTGTGATAAGAAGATACCACTCAAACTTAAAGGTAAATTCTATCATTTAGCGATTAGTCTAGCTATGCTCCATAAAGTGGAGTGTTGACCCATTAAACAAGTTCATAGTCATCAGCTAATGGTGATGGAGGTAAGGATGCTCTGTTGGATGTGCAGCTACTAAAAGGGATAAGGTGAGGAATATAATGGTGAGGAATAAATTGAAGGTTGCTAATATTATGGGAAAATTAAGAGCATCTATCAGCTATCTCTATCATTCTAAGCCATCAATATATGTTTTATTTAACCTCTTTTAAGCCTCCTATGAACCTCTTACGAACCACTCTAGACCTCCTATTTCTCTTTGTTTTTCTTATTTATAACTCAAATATTAGGGTTTCATGAGTCGATGTAGTTACCTATACGGCCCTATGTGTGATCATTTCCTTGAATCTCACTTCAATTGTTTAAAAATTATGAAGAAACATGATCCTATAAAGATACACAATCATGCTCATAACCATGTCCACCTCTTATGTTCACATCCTTTAATGATAATTTTTATCTTTCAAAGTTTTACCTCGATTCCATTCTATTTATGCTCCTTGTAATCCATAAAGGTAATTGCGACCTAAAAAATAAGATTGAATAAAGTACTAAAAACCATATAAAAAACTCTCAAGTAAAAAAGCAAAGTGCACTAAACATAGGATTAGAAATGTAGTCTATTTGGCATTTATTAGTTCTTTAATCTAGTTAATAAGTTCTTGAAGTATCTTATTACCAAACTTCTTTTTATCTCAAAATATTCTATGTTACTTTTCGATCTAAGTAGCATAAATGGTACTTCCAAATATTATTTCGTATATCAAGATATCTCCCTTATGAACATTTTATTATTGCTTATCCATTCTATAATGCTAATCCATTCATCCCTGATGACAATAAGTTTGTAAATCTTCTGAACCATAGACTATTTGCCAGAGGTAAAATTGCATTAGAGAAATATATGGTTTAGTGTTCCAAATTGTTGTTTGCATAACTTGAAGCATTATATATTAATGTTTCATTGTATTCTATCTATGTTTAACAATCTCTTCCTAACTACTAGCCATAGAATAAAGGAGACCTTAGGAGTTCTTATTTAAACCAATTCACTCTTTGTGCTTAATTTTTGAAACTCTCTTTGCAGGATTTGCTAGAAAATATGCCAAGTGGTGTTTTAGATAGATTAAAGTCCCTCTTTTTTTTTCATTTAGACAAAATTTAGGGATATTGGCTATGAAAATAGGTTTGTAGTGCAACTAACTACTTTCTATCACTTCTTTGACCTTTGCATTCTCAGGTAAGTAGCTCCATAAGTTAGACATCTTAGTGATTTGTGATGCGTGTCAAATGCACCAAAAAAATAAAACCTAACTCTGCACACTAAGATCTATAATAGTGGTGAGTAGGGATCATATCCATGGAGAATGTATGTGTAGCTTTTGTAAAGAAAAGAATTGATGTTGAGGAAATAAAGGGGGTTTTAGTTTGAATCAATAAAAAAATTAAGTCAATAAAAGTAAATCAAATCAAACAGTTGAAGATTGATAAAAATTAATGAATTTGTTTAGAATCTGGTTCTTGGTTCAATCTCAGCCTACACACAAATAAACATACTTCATTGTTTTGTTGTTTTCATACGTCTCTTAGAAACTATTAATGGTAGATTAACAATAAGCTCTGTTAGCCCCAGTTTTTCATAGATCTTGTTTAATCAAAATAAGATCTTTAACTAAACCTAGATATTAAACAACCTAGAAAAACTCTCTAAATATAGTAGAACATTCGTAATATGAGCTAGGAAAAAAGACTAATCTAGGAAACGACCACACAAACTTTGGTCATTTAACCTATATTATGTTATCCCTAATGATTCAACACCATTAGTTTACCATAAATGAATTGAAAACATGACAATTATGTATTCTGTTAAAGATTCTAATAAAAGGTTTATATAAAAACAATCAAATGAAAGCATTCAGATCATTCTTATATAAATACCTAAATCAATGGGCAATGAACAACATAAACAATCTCTATAGAGAGAAGATCAACAATGTATAATGACAAGATGTTTAGATGTGATCTTCAGCTTTGATTTCCCCTAAGAACAGGAAGGAAGAAGACTAGCCCTCTATAAATCTACTCGAAGTGACTGTTCTGCCTCCTTAGCTTTTAATCGTCCTTTCACAAAACAACATAATCAAAGTCATGAACTAAAACACCTCCTCAATTTCCATATTTCTAAAGAATACATAGTTATAAAAGAGGAATAACTTTCACAACCATGGAAAGAACTAAACATTAAATTCCTTTACTCATGATTAATCCAAAATCATTCCTTTTAGAAACTGAGCAATCTAGGGGTATACAAAGAATAAGATGGATATGTACACTCAAACACCATTCACGCTCAAGATACTCCACGACTTTACATATCATTTCATTTTTCCACCACTAGGATTCATATGCATAATCATCAATCAAAGGACTTTTTAAGGTTGTAATGTGGGCAAAGGTTAAGGTGAGATGTATTTAAACAGTGTAGTATAAAATCCATCGAAGCTAGTGAAGCAAGAAAAACACTTAATATAATATCAAGTGCAAAAATTAATATTCACTTAAAATTAGGTACCCATCAACTATGATGAATCCAAAAAATATGTTGCATAACTTATATTCAAGCTTTTACACCCTAAACCACATTAAGTGTAAGGCATCAGAAGGAATCACTCATATAATTGATGATAAACAATGCATTATAACTATAAGGAGTGAACCTTCAAAACAATGTCTCCCTTATATGCATCATAATCAAATAACCCTTTCTATAAACTTTAAGAGGAAAGACTAATCATGAATAACTTTGTAAAACAAATGAATTTCCTCCTTGACAATTTTGTTGAGAAACATTTTTTATTTTTTATTTTTACTCTTTTATTTTTTTTGTTCTTTTAAAAAAAATTGAAAGAAGCTACATCAATAATTGAATTCATTGATAAGATATAAAATGACATTCCATAAATTATAACCAACCTGCATATATGCACACCCCACTAGTTTTAAGGCTTGGGTATGACATTTGGTTAGGTTAAAAGCATGTAATATGGTTAGTAGAAAAAGAAAAGGTAAATAAAGCTCAAGGGGCTTATCTAAAGGAATAATCATATCGATAAGTAGGCTATCTGGCTAATGTAGTTTGTAAAATAAAAAATATCTATATCATTTTCATGTTAATGCACATGATAAAGATATGGTCTTAAATAGAAAATCAAATTAAAGTTAGGATGTACATGTCATGAAGGCCACACTTGACTAAAAGAAAATGAGACTGACATGGATGTGTCAGCCTATAAAGGCTCAAAATCTCACTGGCTGGTGTCTACCCGCTATTCACTACTCTTATAAAAATAATGTCCATTGACCAATCACAAAAGTAAAAGTACATGTCCAAGTTGCCATGAATTTTCTAATTAACTCTACTCTTTAGGTATGACTATATAGTCCTAAAAGCAATAGAAAAAGAGAAAATGTTTGTTTGTCTTTTTAAATTTTAAAAATACCTAAGAAAAAAACACAGAAGCAATAAACAAATTTAAAAAGTGCATGAAAACTAAGATCCCCACCCCCATATTTAAAACTTACATTGTCCCTAATGTAATGATAGGTGCTTACTTGATTATGAAATTATCCCATAACATGTAGCAATATTGACATGAAATTGTTTAAGATACTCGCTTTGACTCATATGTGATTTTAGGTACAATTCGGAAGAAAAGAAGTTAAAATGAGTCGAAGCTCTATATTTTGTCCATTTTATGAAGATTAATTTTTACTTGTCTTTATGAAGTAAGAAGAAGAAAATTAAAAGACAAGAAGAAAATTAAAAAAGGAAAAAAAGCAAAAAATAGTGAATGAAGATGGACAACTAGAAAAAGAGACAAAAACGATAGTGCAAGATGAAGAAAACACAGTGCAGGAGGACAAGGCAGAGATGAGATGCAGTGTAGTAACTGGAGGTTAGAGCAAAACGTAGTATGCGTTTTACGAAGATGACTGCTACGTTTCAAGCAGACGTCCTACGTAATGCAGACAATTACGTTAAACGCTAACAAGAGCTACGTTTCACAGATAAAGGCTGGAGGGTTTTTAAGTTATGTGAATAGTAAGGTGGAAAAATGTTTTTATTTTTCACATTAAAGCTACAGTAGTGTGAAATAGGAAAACAGAAGAGAGCTACGACAATAGGGAAGCTTGTGTGAGACACCAGCAAGGGTGGAAAGCAGTAGCTAATAAAGATAGGAGGCGCAACAAAGAAGGGGGTTTCAGCTGGGACATTGAATGGGGGTGAAGCTTTTTCTTGGGATAGACCCATGGTGGGCTAGCTTTCCTAAAACTAGTTCAGAGGTGACATCGACGCCGACGACCCAGGTTAAGAATTTCTTTCATATTTTTGTTGTTTCTTTCTCACCTATTAAATTAATTGTGTTATCCTAGGCATATGGATTTGGGTTGTGTATGGATAATCGTTTTTTTTTACGCGATTATTTATGTATGAACCCATTGGATATTGTGAAAAGATGATTTTAATGTGTTCATTGAATCGTTTAATTACAAAAACATTGCTAGAATTTCAAAATAATCCGTAATTGTTATGTTGAAATTCGTATGTAATGACTAATGATTCGTAATAATTAGCGATAACATGACCTATGTTAAATGACCTATAGTATGTGGTTGTTGCCTTGATTAATTGGTTTTCCTAATTCATAATTTTACTGACTAATTAAATATAGAGATTGTATCCTAGGTTATTTGGTGGTTAGGTTTAATTAATGATCGTATCTTGATTGACCCAAAGAACCAGGTCCCTATCGAATTCTCCACTTTTATCAATTTTGTGCATGTTTTCTTTAATTTTTTTTCATTAGGTTAGTTTTATTTTATTTTATTATTTCAAAATCCCAAACCCCCTTTTTCTTAAACACCAATTAATTTCATTTCAACAACTTTACACATACTCTCTATGGAATTGAGCTAGACTTACCACTGCTATAGTAGTAGTCTAGCTATTTTATTTTGACTAGCGTTACAACGCACTGTCAATTTTGGTGTCGTTGCCGGGGAGTGTAGTGTTTTAGTTTTTATTTGTGATTTAATGTGTGTTTTATATAAATTTGTTCGTAACTGATTTCTTTTCAGTTATTTCATGATCTTTTAATTTTTTTGTTTCATGTTTGTGATTAAAAAAATTTGATATGGAAGGAAGTAATTTCTTTTATAACTCTTATTCTTAATTCTATAACAATATTTGGACTAATCAACCTAACTTTTGCTATGGATTGGATAATCATCAAAATTACTTCCATGATAGTTTACAGGATGCACAGCAATTCTCATGAAGAGCAGAAGCTTCCTATCATGACTCTGGTCTATCTCTAGAAGAGTTGATTAATATTGTGAATGCTAATACTTTGCAATTGCAGCAGAATACTATACAATTCCAACAAGATAGAGGACAATTTCCATAAAGTACATGGTTTAGCGCCTGAGATTCAGAAAGCTAACATGAATCAGGTACATCTCTAGAAGAATTGCTTAATATTATGGCTGCTAACAATCTTCAAATTTGATAGGATATGTATACGTTCCAACAAAATATGCAACAACTATTTTAGCAAGGTGTACAGCAAATCCGACAGGATGCTCTGCAATTCCAGCAAGATTTATTGCCTCGATGGGGAAATATTAATTATCTAGAATCGCAAAGCGAAAAGGAGCAGTCGTATCAACCCGAGGTGTACCTAATGAACGTTTGTGTCGAAACTTTACAAAGTGATGAGGAGTTTAAGTATTTTGAGATCAATCCTTAACGAATTGCTTGTGTCAAAAAAGTTGAGGAGGAGCTCGAGGAAGAAAAAGCTATATCATTTAGCTCAAAGGTGAGTACTGAGTTCATGATTATTTTTTAGACTAACTCTTCACCTTTACATAGCAGATTGGAGGAATTAAATGAGGAAGAAAAAGGTGAAAAGACATTTAAAATCTTTCCAGAGTGCATGGACTTAGTCAATATTGAAAGTCAGAGGATAGGGAAGATGCTGAATATGACGGATCATCAACTAAGACCCTACCCTGAAGAACCTCACGTGGAGGAGGTGTATGTGACACCTAAACATCATAATTTTTTCACTGAGAAGGAAACATGAAGTCGAGCTAGCGACCCTAAACAAAGGCACTTCTTAGGAGGCAACCCAAGGGAAGTAAATTTTTTTTCTTTGCATTTTCGCATTTCTTTTTACATGCATGTATGTTCTTTATTGTTTTGTTTCTTGCTTGTTTTAAGTTTTCAATAAAAATAAGAGAAAGAATAAAACAAAAAAATAAACACTTTCTCTTTTCTATTGATTCTGGGATTATACAGTCATGATTAGAGTGTGAATTGACTAGAGAATTTCATAGCAGCTTTAGCATGTACTTTTACTCTTGTGGTTGGTCGATGTGCATTATCTTTAGAAGAGTAGTGACTAGTGGTAAACAAAGCCAATAAGATTTTAAGCTTTATTTGATTGACACATTCACATCAGTCTCATTGTCTTTTGATAATTTGTGACCTTTATGACATGTACATCCTGATTTTGCCTTGAATTTCTATTTGAGATCACATTTTTATCACATGCATTAACATGGAAATGATTAGGCATTCTTTGTTTCATAAGCTACATTAGCCAAAATTTTGGCTATCTTATACCTTTCAATTGGCTTTTATCCCCAAAAACTATCTTGACATGGTTTTTCTCTTGTTAACCCCCTTTGAGCTCTATACCTTTCTTTTTGTATCAACCATATTACATGCTTTATACTTAACCAAATGTCCTACCCAAGCCATAAAGCTAGTGGAACATTTGTAAATGGTGAGTTTGTGGATGTACAAAAGTGTAAGTGTGGGGGTGTACATATGTATGGGTTGGTTAATGTTGGGATGTTTTTTTAATGTCTTATCATTGAAATTCCCATGTTAATGTAGTTTCTTTTAATGTTAAAAAAAAAGAAAGTGAAAGAACGAAAGAAAAGAGTAAAGAGAAAAGCACAAGAAAAGAGAAGAAAAGAAAATGAAAAAAGAAAGAAAAAGAAAAAGAATGATTTTTTTGTTTAAATAAATTTATCAAGGAGGAAGTGACATGAGTTTGGAAAGTTATTCATGATTAATGCATCTTCCTAGAGTTGTAATGAATGTGTTATTTGAGTATGAGGTAGATGTTGACTTGGAAGGTTCACTCTTTGGTTTCATTGTATTGTTGGCATAAATTAAATAAGTGATTCATTTGAATTGGTATATGTATGCTTCATGTGGTTGGTGCGTAGGAGCTAAATGGGGTTGCGAAATATAAATATTGCATTTTTCATAGCAGACGGTACCTGGTTTTTGATGAATGTTGCTTTGTTTCACTAGCTTAATGACATTCATGCTACTTGACCCAAATACATCTCACCTTACCTTTTCCCACATTACAACCTTGAAAAGTACTTTGATTCAAGATTTTTCATATGAACATTAGTGGTGGAGAAATGAAATGATATGCAAAGTTGTGGAATGACATGATCATGAATGGTGTTAAGACCCTTGGATATATTATAGTTAAACACATTTTTTGAGTCTACCATTAGATTGCTCAGTTTATTAAGATATTAAATGTTGATTGGTTATGAATAAAAGCTTAGAATGTTAAGTTCTTGCAATGATTTTTAAAAGTTATTTGTCTTTGTTATGATTATGTGTTCTTGGAATATATGGAAACTAAGTCAATGTTTTTGGGTCTTTGAGCTTAATTTTAATGTTTTGCCTAAGGACGGCTAAAAGCTAAGTGTGGGGGAAATTGATAGGTGCTTAATTGATTATTAAATTATTCCATAATACTTAGCGATTATTGACATGAAATTGCTTAAGATACTTACTTTGATTTATACATAATTTTAGGTACAATTCGGAAGCAAAGGAGTTAAAATGAGTCGAAGCTCTATATTTTAGTCATTTTCTGAAGATTAATTTTACTTGTCTTTATGGAGTAAGAAGAAGAAAATTAAAAGACAAGAAAAAAATTAAAAGAAGAAAAAATGCAAAGAACAGTGAATGAAAATGGACAGTTGGAAAAAGAGACAAAAACGACATTGCAAGATGAAGAAAACACAGTGCAAGAGGACAAGGTAGGAGATGAAATATAGTGCAGCAGCTGGAGGACTGCATTTTGCTCTAATCTCCAGCTGCTGCACTGCATTTCATCTCCTTCCTTATCCTTGTGCACTGTGTTTTTTACACAAGCAAGAGCTGCGTTTAACATACGATGGTTGGAGGGTTTTTAAGTTACGTGAACAGTAAGGTGGACAAATATTTTTATTTGTCACATCAAAGCTACAATAGTGTGAAATAGGAAAAGAGAAGAGAGCTACGAGAATAGGGAAGCTTGCATGAGAGAACATTGAGGGTGGAGAGTAGTAGTGAATAAAGAGAGGAAGCGCAGTATAGAAGGGTGTTACGATTGGGACATTGAATGAGGGTGAAGCATTTTCTTAGGATAGATCTATGGAGGGCTAGTTTTCCTGATGCTGGTTCAAAGGTAACATCGACACCGACGACCTGAGTTAAGAATTTCTTTCATATTTTTGTTGTTTCTTTCTCCTATTGAATTGATTGTGTTATCATAGGCATATGGATTTAGGTTGCATATGGATAATCGAGTTTTCGTTATTGCTCGATTATTTGTGTATAAACCCATTAGGTATTGTGAAAAGATAATTTTAATGCGTTCATTGAATCGTTTAATTACAAACCCATTACTAGAATTTCAATATAACCCGTAATTGTTATGTTGAAATTCATGTGTAGTGACTAATGATTCGTAATCATTATGGATAACATTACTAGGTTAAATGATGCATCGTATATGGTTGTTGCCTTAATTGATCGGTTTTCCTAATTCATAATGCTACTGCCTAATTAAATCTAGAGATTTTATCCTAGATTATTCGGTGGTTAGGTTTAATTAACAATCATATCTTAATTAAACAAAACCTAAGGGAAAATGCAAGTTAATTATTAACCCACGATTAATAGTTGCTAGGAGAGGTTAGAAAACAACAAATAAATGAAATATGCTTAATTAAGGTATAAGCTGAGATTGACCCAAATAATTAGGTCCCTACGAAATTCCCCACTTTTATCATTTTTTACATGTTTTCTTTAATTTGTTTTCATTAGGTTAGTTTTATTTTATTTTCTTATTTTAAAATCCAAAACCCTTTTTTCTTAAACACTGATTAATTTTATTTCAACAACTTTATACACACTCTCTATGGGATCGACCTAGACTTACCACTGCTATAGTAGCAGTCTAGTTATTTTATTTTGACTAGCGTTGACACGTTTTCTTATAACATCAAATATAAGAAATGAAGTATTTAATGAAAATAACAATTTTGAGAATGTAAATGAAAAGGAACAAACTTCCCTTGGATTGCCTCTCAAGCTATTCCTTTGTTTCATGTCGTTGACTCGACTCCATTTTGCCCCTATCAAGTGATGCCATTTGCGTCTTCAAGTAACAACACTTCTACATTCTCCATTTAGAAGCCTTTATAATATGACTTTAGGTGATGACCATTCATTTTGAATGTCTTTTCTATTTTTAAACTTCATATCTCTACTGCACCAAAAGAAAAAGACATAACATACCACAAACGAACCAACCTTACGGGAGCCCAACTTACCTAGGAATAATTTGAGTCTAGAGTGATAGAGAAACACTTTTTGACCAATAACAAAGCTTTTCCTTGAGATCATCTTTTCGTGAAAAGCCTTGGTCTTTTCCTTATAGATCATCGCATTTTGATAGGAGTCATTTTACACCTCCTTCAACTCTTCTAATTGTAATTTTTTATGCACTCCCGCATCATCAGTATTCATATTGCATCACTTTATAGCCCAATACACCATACGTTACAGCTCCACTGAAATATGAAACAGTTTCTCAAACAACAGTGTCTATGGATATATCCTTATTAGAATCTTATAAGCTATCCTATAAGCCCATAATGCTTCTTCTAGCCTTACACTTCAAGCCTTTCTATTAGGCTAAACTATTTTCTCTAAGATTGACTTAATTTCTCGATGGTAAACCTCAACTTGGCCATTAGTCTAGGGATGATAGGAGGTGGAAATCTTGAGCATGATATGATATTTCTTGAACAGTGTTTTGTTGGACTGGAAACAAAAACGTGTTTGGTTTGGCTAAATGGTAGATTTCAAAACTTTTTTCGCAATCAAAACATAGTGGAAGCGTAAATACCAAATCAATATGCTTTTTAATCCATATATGATACGACATTAGGAAAATAAAATAAGAATAAGATCAAAATATTACCGAATCCTTGCTACTGTGTCCTCAACCAATCTGATCTACCACTTGTTCTCCTTGGACAACTTGGTTATCAAGATCCTTTGGTGGGAAAGGAGAAGAAAAATAAATAGCAAACTTTTGCTATATTTGGCTAGATCAAAAAAGAACCATGAGACCTTCTCATTTTCTTTGCTATTGCCGATGGTCTTTTGAGCTTGGAGAGAGAGAGTGAGACTAAAAGCCTATCACGTACATTTAGCATCAAAAATGCTAAAAGAATTGTGTCATTCCAAGTCCAATGCTTGGATGTTAGCTTTCATCAAAAAACCGTACAACTCACATTCATTTAAAAGCCAACCATTAAACTTTTTAAGAAAGAGTAGCATTATTGGTTTGCTTTGGAAGTGAGTAGAGAGAGTAATAATAAAGCACCACTCCATTTCATTCTTTAATCAAAAGAATGTCAAAAAGTGATGTACGTTTCTCATTTTTCAAAAAGAAGACCCCTCCATTACAATCCTTAAACATTATCTATAATCATAACATGTTCATGTAATGACCAAAGTCATTGATGTAGATAGCATTACCGAATCCTACAATTCAGTTTTGTTTCTTCTTTTTTTAATAAAGATTTTAATTCAATTAATGTAATTAATTAAATCAAAATCCAGCCTAATATTAAAAGTTCTTTTGGGCTTATAATTAACAATTAATTAGTGTAAGCCCAACATTTAATTATAGGCTTAAGACTTAATTTAATTAACTC
>JANQBM010000008.1:39256965-39276685 GCA_025594535.1 Erythroxylum domingense
ACATAACTTGTTTCATTTCAATGTCAGAACCCATAAAAAGTAATATTAGAGGCTTAAGGAGAAGATGTTTAGGATTAGTAGATGTATCAATTGGGAGCCGCATGACCAAATCGACTTGGCCCAGCAGGTTTAGGACTTGATCAATATTGCAGCATGGTCTCGCTTCTTTGAAATTGTGAAGCCCTTATACTGGAAGCTTACACTCGAGGTGTTATTCACATTCTTTGTAAAAAAGGGATGCTATAATTTGGACCAATCAAGTATGATTCACTTCAAGATGTTTGGAGAGATGATCAGGATGAGCTACACAGATTTCTCCATAATGATGGGTCTTTATAACCAAGAGTTTGTAGGGACATAGGAGAACAAAGTCCTTCAGATAGACTTTCCGTACGGGAAGTGTGCTCAAGATGTCTTGCGCACCATTAATTAGCGAGGAGGATGAATACAACCTGAGCAATTTTGAGGCATCCACCCTTTGACACCCCAAGCTTAGATACATCCATAGGATTTTGAGTCATACACTGAGTGGGTAGAGTGATAGCTTCAGAGTCATCGACAACATGAATGTCTTCTACCTGTAGAGTATGAGCGAGAGGATACCGATTTACTTGGATCATACCTTAGCCCAATTATTGAGGTGTCATAGCAAATAAAAGAAGATAGGGACTATTTACTTTGGGATATATGTGACACTGTTAGTAAAAAGGATGGGATTCTTTAGGAGGCTACCACGGATGAGGCTATTCGGTATTATGGTCGCCCTAACATAAAAGTTATGAAGAATATGCTACTTAGTACATAAGAGGCAGGGACCAAAAAGAGATATTTATTGACTAATTGAGTTTTTGGATGAGCAAGAAAATGCGAGAGTAGACAGGGATTAACCCAATATAATAGAGCAGCCACCGAGACTGGGTTCACCACCATCCTGAAAAAGAGGAGTAGCACAGAAGGAGAACTTGGATTTGTTGGAACCCAAGATACTGAGACCACCTAGATGTTGGGAACAATTAAAAATAGCTCAATTAGAGAAGTACATGGAGTAGATCTTGGGAGTCTAGAGCAATATTTGAGTAAACCAAGTAGCACTAGCAGAGTAGATGGAGAGACAAGATGCACATAATAAATGGATTGAGGAAGTTTTAATACAAATGGCATCATAACTTGGGATATCCATACCACCGCACCATCTAGCGCGACTGCATCATCTTTGACTCTTAGAGGCCCAAAGATCCTCTAGTAACTGACATTCTAGACTCACAAAGAAATTGAGGAATACAAAGACAGTCTGGATGCTCTATTATTTTCTTTCATTTATTTTATTATTTGTGCATTTTCTTTATTTTTTTTTTCATTTCATGTTTTTTAATAAAAAATAATTAATTCAAAGAAAGGGTAAAGTACTTATGGTTTATAAATTTATCATCCTATCTTTAAGAGGCTAGCTCCATAGTGGATTCAAAAGTCTTATCTAGTATATAATTCAATGATGCTTTGATGCTTGTGTATCTGGCTTGCTTTAGTGGATAAAACCTTCTATGTCCCTGTGGAAGCTTTGGGATTGGTTTAACTTAGAAAAATTTCCACTCCAATGATACTTTGTTGCTGAAATTATAATTGTCCTTTTGTAGAGAAATGTGCAATTTGATTTGGTCTAGTATGATCTTTAAGGTTCCTTTATGTGTTTGTAAAGGACTTGAATATTCTCTTGTTCCTTTCAGTCCAGATAACTGCCATAAGGTAAGCTAAAGCTATGATTATTATCCAATTGTCTCGCTCTTGTGTATGTTTGAGATGAGCACTTCATATAATGATGTCATAACAACTTGTTAGAGGGTTGTATATTCCACACATGACCGTTATGTCTTTCCATATTTTGTTTGAGTAGGAGTTGGAAAAGAATAAATGGTTATGAGATTCTGCTTGAATTTTGCATAGAGTACACTAATTGGGAATTTATAGGAAGCTTCCAATTTTGTCTAATGTAGCAAGTTTTAATTTGAATCCTTACCAGAGAATATGATCATGTCTAAGGTTGTAGTCTTTACACACAACATGGTACCATTGCACTTAAGGATGTTCATCTTTGTATTTGAGTTTAGCAAAGGAAGTGGAGAACTGACATGGTCTTTCCAATCTCCATAGGATTTTGTTTACCTGCCTCGTTAAAGGGAAGCTAGATAATAGTTGAATATTGCTCGAAGTGTAGCTTTTGTTGGAGTAATGCTACAGTATAGCTAAACCCTGAGCTACACAGGCATCTAAACTATATAGTTTTTGAACATTTGAAGTTCAAGGATGGTGTGAAGAAATTCTTGATTGAACTACAGATCAAACCAAAACCTGAAAGTTTCTCCATTGCCAACTTAGTAAATACATTGTAACTTGAGCTTATCTCTAATCTTGTCAATATGCTTGATCAAAACAGATGCATTTTTTAGAACTTTGAAGCACCAAATTGATTTCTTCTTTATGTGGTATGCATTGAACCACTTCACCCATAGGGATTGCCTATCTTGTATCAGCCTCCACAATTTCTTAGTGAGCATGGCTAAATTCATCAGCTTGGATGCCATAAGTCCAAGTCCTCCTTGCTCTGAACATTAATAGTGCAATTTCATTTCATTTCATTTTTATTTTCATGTTCTTTAGCATTTTTATATATTTTTATCTCCTTTTGTTTATATTTTGCAAGGATGGTTGCACATAATGGACTCTTTACTGAATTCAGAATTATGTAAATCTTATTATTCAGGAAAGTAATAAACCATAACTTTCTCACTTTTATGTTTTTTTTTATATTTTATTTATCTATACTTCTACTGTGTACATTGGGGACAATGTACAATTTTAATCGTATGGAAGGGGCTAATGAAAATTTTGAAAATACAAATTTCTTAAACTTGTTATAATCTTTATTATTAATTCTTATTAATTGACATCCCGATTTAGTTAAAATATGTCCAAACTACTTTATATTATTATTTATTATTAAATTGAATTAGTATGTAAAAAGATGAAAGTTAGAATAGACTTGCTTTTATAAGCCATATTTTTAGTAATCATTGAGAAAATTACTAAAAATATGGCTTTTTTATATTACACCATAGTTTGGTTCACGCTTGTGTCGTAGATCTTATTTTAACAAATATAAAGATAGTGAGAGTGTGTGTACTCGCATCATTCTGAACCATTGCAATTTTTAGAATATCCCAAGTTCTGTACCATGACCATATCGTAGATCTTGTTGCATAGGAAGTAAAAAGACACTTTCGCAACTAATTTCACTCAACTCTTCAATTTACAACCTCATTTTCACTATTTATGTCATCTTCTCACACACATAGCACATAAAATTGACACCAATCAATAGCCAACTTAATCTTAACACACAAAAACCTCTATCATTAACAAATTATTTAAAGAACAACATAATCCATCAGATGAATCGAGGGAAAAGTAAAGCTAATATAGGAGAAGTTTTAAGAAAAACAAGGAGACACTACTAAAGAACCATTTTAACCATTATCATATCCAAGGTATAACTATCTCAAATCGCAACCTTTTAGAGGTGGTAGGATTGCAGATTATAATGCTCTAGAAATAATAGGTGTATTTAATAAGGTGGGAAGAAATATTAATTTTAGGTGATGGATGAACTCTGCTTTAAGGAAATAACTTCATAAATCTTATTTACTATCAAAGTTAATATAAATTTCAGTAGGAATGATAAGATTGGTGTTGCATTTCTTCATAGAAATGAAACTTGAAATTTGTCTTTCAATAAGTTTTGAGTGAAGTGTAGGCTTTAATCATCCCATCAAATCATGACCAACCCATCCAAAGATGAACTAGGATCAATTGTTCTACTTAATGTAACTACCAAAATTGTAGGACTATATCATAAGGGGTAAATCTAACAATCCTCTAACCAAGCATACAAATTTGGAAATCATTTCCCCTATTATTCATTATTTGCATTATGTCATTACATATTCCATTACAAGGAGGGCATAAGAAGATGATATAGTTATAACTCAATACCTCTTCTATATAGAAAGTATCATGTGGTGAGGATCATGTAACCTTAGGTTCTATTTTACAATATATTTAGAAGACATGGAATAATAAAAAATAAGGATCATTTTTATGGATATTTATTGAATAAGATGGTAAAAGAGTTTGTTTATAATAGGCTCCTGAATTTGAATTCAAAGGGATGATATTAATGGACATGGATAGAAAAGTTAATTGTAAATATATGCTAACATGGAAAGACGGATAGCCAGTTAATGAAGATATAGGTGCAATAGTTAGAGATGCACCTATATACCTATTAGCGCTCTAACTTATATGGGATAAGATCCATGGACATACTAGGAATACTAGATATTAAGAAAACTACAAGAATGCTTATAAGTGTATATGCAGAGGTTAGACTAGTTAGAGGAGAAAATATCTACTATCTCTTTGATAAGAGGACATATGGAATAAGAACGTTACACTCAACCAAATTAATTGTTCATAGTACCCAATTCTGCTAGTATTGATAAAAGAGGTTGCAATTTTACTTGTAGTTTCATAATGGTCTTATTTCTCAATATTGTCACTTAGATTATCACTTTGTTTTCTTTTCGTATACAACTAAAACAACATTATTTTGTTCTCTAGTTTACTTTTCATCAGCAGGTAACTTAGTAATCTTTGGTTGTTTTGTGTTGTTATGCTTAATTCCATTTGTGTTTTATTATATTTTCTTTTTCTTAGTTTTATTTGCAAAGTACAAATAAATTCTAGATGTCAATGATATTTAACATAGATAGTAGGTGATATAAAGAAGCTAAAGATATTTTTTCCTTTTATTTTCCTATCTCCTCTGATATTTTTATTTTCCTTAAATTTGGTTTCGTTGTTTATAATTGATACATTGAGGACAATGTATAACTTAAGCATAGGGAGGAAAATATTTTTTCTCCCTAATTTTTATGTTTTTATCTTAGTGGATTAATTTCATCATAATTAGCTTAATAGGCAATAATTTTGAAAATTTTTACAATAAAAGAAGAATAATTCGGCTGAGCCACTTGAACTTTAATTATAATGTGATTCAATTAGTTGTCAAATATATAAGAGCATAAAAGTACTAACTTAGTTTTAATTTAATCAAATAATTTGAAAATTTAAGCTTTTATATAACATAGGCATATTTTTAAAATAGAAATGGATTCTTTTTTCAAGTATGTTATCATACCACTAATAAAATATATAAATCAAAATAAAAATATTTGAATAAATAAGCATCAATAAGTTAACTCCGCTAACTTTAATCTAAGTAAAAAAGTATAAAGTTAAAGAGTGGTAATGGTAACCATTTGAATTAGTGAATTAAGTAAGTAACGATGAAGAATATTCATAACAAGGTGTTTACTTACAAGTCAAAAGGTTTGGGGACTTTTTAAATAAACCTCTAATTCTTATTTGTTATTTCATTAATAAGCCTTTTATGTTTATATTAATTTTGGTTACTAAAATATTTGAAAACTAAAATTTTCTACTCATGTTGTCTATTTAATAAACTAGGTTAAGTTGTGTAGATTAAGTTCATGTTTGAAGCATTATTAGACTGGATTGAATTGAATTATAACTTAGTGCAAGTATCTAAATACCTAACTAGTTAATAAATAAAGCATTTGGGAAGATGATGGATAGTCATGATTTCTCTAATTTATTTGTTTAATTTTCCCTCAAATTTCTACCATTTTAACTTAATAATACTTGAGGACAAATAAAAGCTTAAGTGTGAGGATAGTTGAAAAGCATAAAATACCTATATATTTTCTTAAGTATTTTTCTTGATTTTGATGTTAAATTACTTTGTCTTACTTTGTTTTCTATTTCTTTTTAGGTAATTATAATAAATTGACCTCGAGTTGAGAATATTCAAGAATTTTAGGATATTTTAATAAAAAACATAAAGAAAATCACAATTCCTAGAGGAATATAGTTGGCACACAAGCTAAATGGATCAAATGCAATAAGATACATAAGCTAGAACATGACATAAGGAGAGCTTATATGGCAGTTAGGAATGGTTGTTGAGCAATATAGCCAGAGCCATAATGGTGCTAGAGACCATGCACAAATTTCTACAGAATAGTGAGATCAATAGTCTCCAGGCGTAGGCAAGCCAAAGACTGTGTAATAATTTAAGGTAAAATAGGAAGATTTATGGTCCAGAAATATTATCGTACCAAAGAACGTGTAGTAATTCTAGAAGAAATACAATGGGCCATGGCCATAGCCTAGACTGTGTCTAAGGGAATAAAAGCATATATAATTGAATGATTGGTTATTATTTAGTATCAATATTAAAAATATACCACAAGTGCATGACATAGCTGTGGCTAGCACAGGCAAGTATAGGTCAATTCCATGAAGACTATAAGAACTAGTAATTACACTTTTTCTATTATCTAACCTGTGAAACAGATTATGAATTTTAATTAAAAATAAACTAAACAAATAGGCTGAGATTTAAAACCAATACTGAACTCATAACAAAGAAAATACTAAGAAGATGTCAATATCAAATAATAGTGTCTAGGTAATGAATCCTCCTAAGAATCCTTAATTATTAACCTTTATCATGTAATTATATTATTGATTATTGGATTATGAAAAATCATATCTTATGTTAATATCTTTCTGAAGACTATTAACAACTAATCCATCAGTTGATTAACATAAATATTTCAAGTTAAAATTCCTACGATTGTATTAATAGAAAATAAAACAAATATAAATATGCAAAAAATTAATAGAAAATAAAGAAATCATAATTCTAAATCTCTCTTTCTCTTTTATTGAATCTTCTTGCAAGTTTAGATTAGACGATGTTATCTAACAAATCTATTAATGTTATTTTGGTGTTTTTCTCATCCCCTAATCAGAAATGTCATCTCTCCAGGTGTCTTACATCTCAAAATTATTTTAAAACTCAGGTCTCTTTGTTTTGCCTCTACTCATGTCCTTGTATGGTAAAAACTAGGTTTTTTAGTTATACACAAGCATGTGAGTGACCATTTATCTCCGAAAACACCTGAATTTGTGATTTCATAGAGGCATAGAGAATTACATAGGCAACATACATGATTATGTGTATCAATATTCACAGGTTTGTAACTCCACACAAACAGAACTAAAATTCTTCAATCTTCATACGTTTACAGAAACTTACATAGTTACTGTACATGGTCGTGTATCTTCAAGTTGCTCCAAATCTTCATTCCATGCCATGATTTTATCCGAATTCTTCTCCTTTTGGTCCATAAAGACAATTATTACCTATAAATGCACTTGAAGAGAATTAAGTACCAAAAATACTATTAAAATATTAATTAACAAGCAAAACACAAAAAACTTGGGCGTTAATTATAGTCAAATAAGCATTTATCAGTGCCAAAATCCTAATTTTTGGTTTTCTATTCCATATCACTTTCTTAAGGGATTGACTCATACTTTTTTTTTAGTTTAGGCTAGTTAAGAGTCATAGATTTTATATTCCACACAACTTCTTAAAGGAATCGACACATATGGACTACTGCATTACTTGTTAAGGAAAGGTTCACTAGCTTT
This sequence comes from Erythroxylum domingense, assembly GCA_025594535.1. Taxonomy (NCBI): domain Eukaryota; kingdom Viridiplantae; phylum Streptophyta; class Magnoliopsida; order Malpighiales; family Erythroxylaceae; genus Erythroxylum; species Erythroxylum domingense. Next base: position 39,264,604 of record JANQBM010000008.1, read on the forward strand.
AGTTATAGGTAATAGATTAGTATTATAACTTGATAGAAGAGAGTCTCTTTACAATAAATGTCTATTCCCTAGTCCTTTTAGGGAAAAAAGAACATTTTGATGCAATTAGATTATATTTCGAAAGAGGTAAAAGTAATAACCTTACCTACTAAAGATTCTTGAGTTGTAATTAAAATCCTAAAAATGTATTCACTTAATTTGACACACTTAAAGCAATTATTAGGAATAATATAACCTATTTTTTTAATGTGTGATTTCAGAGACTATTGCATAAATGTAGAATCACATACAAAATTGCAACATCTTAACACCCTAAACTGGTGGCCAAATAGAAGTATCAAATAAGGAACTCAAAAAAATTCTAAAAAAGATCATATGGCATTATAGTAAAGATTGGGCAATAAAGCTAGATGATGTTCCATAGGTATATAGGACAATTTATAAAACACTTATTGGTAAGAAACCATATAGGTTAGTTTTTAAGAAAGCATGTCATTTACCTGTTGAGTTAGAGAATAAACCATATTAGCTAACAAAGTTCTTAAATTTTGATTTGAAAAATATAGGTCAAAAGATAATGTTATAGCTAAATGAACTAAAAGTATCACGATTATTCAAATGTAAGAATACGAGGATATACAAGGATCAAACCAAGAGAAGAGATGACCTACACATTTTAGTTAAAGAATTTATAAAATGTGATCAAATGTTGTTGTATAATTCTCACCTTAGATTGTTTCCAATAAAGCTAAAATTACAATGGTCTAGGCCATTTACTCCTACAAAAGTATTTCATCATGGGACAATTAAGACATCACAATTAGAGAAATTTACGTTCAATATGAATGAGCAAAGGTTAAAGATATACTTATAACACAATAAAAGATAGAACGGAGACCTTAACCATTTATGACCTTAATCAAGTATAAGAAGAAATTTAAGTTAAAGAGTTTTAGAGAAGAAACTTTTAGAAGAAAAGCAAATCAAATTTCTTTTATAACCTTTAATTTCATTTTGAATTAATTTCCATTGTAGATCATTATTTTGGTTTCTTATTTTTCAGTTGGTTTGTGACATAGCATGTCATAACACCACTCAAAATAACTAAACCTATAACTATAGTAGTAGTGAGTCTACATCGATCCCATAGAGTGTGTGTGTAAAGCTTTTGAAATGAAATAAATCGGTGTTTAGGTGGGGAGGGTTGTTTGGTTTTCAAATAAGAAATTAAAATGAAACTAAACTAATGAAAGCAAATTAAATCAAATAACCTAAAAATGATGAAAGCGATAAATTCGTTAGGGACTTGGTCATCGGTTTAATCTTGGCCTACAAACGGTTGAACATACTTCATTAACTTGTTGTTCTCATACCTCTCCTAGAAATTATTAATCTTAGGTTAAAAATAAACTTTGTTAACCTTGATTTTTCCCTAGTTCGTGTTTAATTAAGAGATACTCCTCAATTAAACCTAGCTAAAGAACAACCTAGGATACGATCTCTAGATTTAATTGGATGGTTGCATTACAAATTAGGAAAATAGAATAATCAAGATAACAACAACGGAAGCTTGAGTCATTTAACCTAGGTTATGTTATCTCGAATGATTTGACACCAATCAAAAACATAACAACTATGAATTGTATCCCTAATGATCTGAAACCATTAGTTGCTACAAATGAATCTCAACATAACAATTACGGATTATATTGAAGATTCTAACAGTATCCAAACACAACAATTATAGATTGTGTTCAAGATTCTAACAATGAGTTCATGCATAATCAATATAACTATAACGAGAATAAAGATCATTCATACATGGAAACCCAAATCTATAAACAGAGGATAACATAATCAATTCATAAGGAGAGAAAAAACAATGAAAATAATGAAAGAAATACTTAACCGGGTTCTTCGATATCGATATCACCTCCGAATTAATGTCGAGAAGCTAGCCCTTTATGAGTCTCCAAAGGAATAGAGCTTTGCCCTTTCTTTTCTTCAAAACTAAGAGCTCACATCTTAAAAACAAAAACCCCAAACGAAAACATATCTTCTACCATCACATTATATCATTTTATACCAAAAAGTAGGGTTAAAATAAGACAGGTGGCCATTTCTCATGGGGGTGAGTGGTTGTTCACGGCCATAAGTGTGATTCATGGGACTCATGGCCATCTCTCATGCCTATTCAAGGTGTTTCATGGGTGTGAGAGATGTTTCACGTCCATGACACAATTGTCATGGTCGTAAGCTAGTTCAACACTCTTCATGCTCTTCATTTTATGTGTTTTCTTGTCTTCTCTTGTTCTAATCCTTCTCCTTCTTGCTTCATGAAGACAAATGGGTGTAAGTATAAAGAAGATGACTCAAATATAATGCTTTTGAATCACTTTAGCTCTTACGCTTTTGAATTGTACCTAAAATCAAATACGAACTAAAGTAGGTATTTTAAGCATTTTCATATCATTAATCAATGTGTTATGGAGTAAACGTATAATCAATTCAACACATATTAATTTCCCCCACACTTAGCTTTTGATCATCCTCGGGAAAAACAACATATTCAAAATCATAGACTCAAAAACATTTGCTCATTATCCATATTTCCCAAGAATAAATAATCATAAGGAAAGATGAATAACTTTAAAAAACCATAGCAAGAAATCAATATTCAATGCTTCTACTCATGATCAATCATCATTCATCACCTTTAGAAACTGAGCAATCTAGAGGTAGACTTGGAAAAAATATGTTTAAAGAAGATAGATTTATGGGTACACTCAAAAACCATTTATGATCATAACATTGCATAACTTTGAATGTCATTTCATTTCTCCACCACTAAGGTTCACATGCATAATCATAAATCAAAGGACTTTTCAAGGTTATAATGTGGGTAAGGGTAAGGTGAGATATATTTGGGTAAAGTAGCATAAAATCCATCAAATTTGCTGAAACAAGAAATCACTCAATATTACATCAAGCACAAAAACCAACATTCACCCACAGTTGTGTACATCGACTATGATGAAAGCAAAAACTATGTTTCCTAGCTTAAATTCAAACTCTCACACCATAAACCATATGAAGCATAACCAAATAGAAGGAATCACTCATATAATTGATGACAATACATTGAAACTACAATGAGTGATCTTTCAAAGCCACATCTGCCTTATATGCATCATATTCAAATTACCCATTCATACAACTTTAGGAGGAGACATTAATCATAAATAACTTTGCAAAACAATTGCCTTTCCTCCTAGATACTTTTATTTAAACATTTTTTTTACTTTTTCTTTCCTTTTCCTTTTCTCTTTTTCTCTCTTTCTTTTCATTTAAAAATTGAAAGAAACTACATCAATATGGGAATTTCATAATATGACATTCTGAAAAATATAACCAACCCACATATATGCACACCATACACTTAGACTTTTGTAAATCCACAATCATCAACAATTAACAAATGCTCCTCTAGTTTTTTTTGGCTTAGATAGGACATTTGGTTAAGTTTAATAGCATATAATGTGGTTAATACAAAAAGAAAGGCTAATAAAGCTCAAATGGGCTTATTAAAAGGAAAATTATATAAATAGGTAGGCTATTTGGTTTATGTAGCTTATGAAACAAAGAATGACTATATCATTTTCATGTTCACACATGTGATAAAAATGTGGTCTTGAATAGAAAATCAAAGCAAATTCAGGATGTACATGTCATGAAGGTCACACATAAAGAATAGACAATGAGACTGATATAGATGTGTCAGTCTATACAGGCTCAAAATCTCAGTAGCTTGTGTCTACCCCTAGTCACTACTCTTCTAAAGATAATGCATATTGACCAATCATAAGAGCACAAGTACATGTTAAGGTTGCCATGGATTCTTCTAGTCAATTCACACTCTAATCATAACTATATAATCCTAGAAGCAATACACAAAGAGAAAATATTTATTTGTTTGTTTTATTCTCTCTCTTATTTTGTTGAAAACTTAAAAACACATATGCATATAAGAAAGAAATGTGAAAATGTAAAGAAAAGAAATAGACTTCCCTTTGGTTGCTTCCCAAGAAGTGCCTTTGTTTAGTGTCGCTGACTCGAATCCTCGTTTTCTCCTTCCATGAAAAAATTATGATCTTTGGATGTCACAGTTTGCGCTTCCTACACGTGAGTTTGTTCAGGATAAGGCTAAGTTTATGATCATTCACCTCCAGTATCTTCCCTATCTTTAAATTCTTAATCTCTACTAAGTCCATGCACTTTAGAAAAATCTCAATTGTCTCTTCGCCTCTTTCTTCTTTGTTTAATTTCTCTACCCTATTAGGTAAGGGTAAAGAGTCAGTCTTAACAATAATTAGGAACTCAGTATTTACCTTTGAGCTAAAAGATGTATCCCTTTCTGCTTCATGTTCCTTCTCCACTTCTTCCATGCAAGCATTTTTATTGAGTAGTTCTCTCAATATTCTTAAACTCCTCTTCACTCTGTAAGGTCTCTCCACTAATGTCAACCCTTAGGTATAACTCGAGTTAGTATGGCTACTCCTCTTTTCTTTGTGGTTCTAAGTGATAAGTTATTATTTTTGGGCTAACTTTGGATATAAATCTCTTTAATGTGTTTAAATTTTTATTTAAAATTAATAGACTTGATTCTTAATTATTATTAAGTGATTTTGAACACATGGGAGTTAAATTTGAATAAAAAAGATGCAAGAAAAGAAAAGGCAATTCGAATTTCCAGCAAGCAGAAAAGTTTTTGACTAAGCGTGGGCAACTTACAAAGGAAAAGTTTATCATTGGAGTCTGATTTAAAAGAAGATTCGATAGACTTAGGATTTTAATTATTTTGGGAATTAAGTTGTTTTCCTTATATTGGGATCTACTACCTGATTACGTGGGGGGAGTGTATTTGATCAAATAACTTTAAAAAGGGAGGACAACCTCGCCCTCTGAAAACTAATCATACACGTTCTTGTTTTCTTTATTTAGAGTTTTTCATTTTTCTGGAAAAAGGGCATATATGGAGACCAGACGTTTTGCTATTCTTCTGTCAAGTTTCATCACTATTATGAGTAACTAAACCCTTCTTCTTGGTTGAAGGAAACTAACCTTATCATCTTGTATTTGTGCAATTTTTTGAATAAAGTTTATTTCATTGACCAATATTAAGTTTCTTTCATATTACTTTTCATGATTGAGTTAATTGATCTCTAGGATGTGTAACTAGGAATTAATTGATTTAATTTACAACTAGGTTAGTAAGATTTGACGTTTAGTTTTGCTAATCCAAAGTGGCAAATAGGATTACGATATTCTACGTTAGGTGATAGGTGCTTAATTGATTTTGAAATTATTCCATAACACTTAGCGCTTATTGACATGAAATTGCTTAAGATATTCACTTTGACTCATATGTGATTTTAGGTATAATTCAAAAGCAAAGAAGTTTAAGTGAGTCAAAGCTCTATATTTTGGTCATTTTTCAAAGATTAATTTTAACTTGTTTTTTAGAGCAAGAAGAAGAAATTTAAAAGACAAGAAAATTCAAAAAACGTAAGCTGCATAATTATACATTAAATTTTACATGCAATTTATGTTAATTTAATGGTCATACAATAAGTTAATTAATGGACAATGTATAAGGCAATGTCTATAGAGCTAAGGTGCAGTAGTGAAGTATGAAACGCAATAGCTTGAAAAGAAGAGGCTACTAGGAAGAAGCAAAATGCAGCGCATAAGGTGGATTAAAACAAGAAGCAAAAAGACGTAATAGTGCAGATCACTTAGACAAAACATAGACGACGTCTATGAAACGCAGATGTAGCAAACATTCAATATGCATTTTACTTAAAATGCACAACACCGAGACATTTTCAATGGAAATAGAAGAGGGTTAAAAAGGAGTGAATAATAGCTTAGACCAACAATTAATTGGTCACATCACAAAATAGTAGCTTGCAAGAATAGGAGCATAAGAGGAGGTGCAGTGAAGAAAGAACCAAGGACTAGGTTTATTTTAAGTAGGGCTAAAGCATTTTCTTTAGAGACACCTATGGAAGGCTAAGTTCCCGATGCCAGTTTGCAGGTAACATCAACACCGACGACTTGGGTTAAGCATTTCTTTCATATTTTTGTTGTTTCTTTCTCTTATTATAAATTGATTATGTTATCTTATGTTGATTGAATTGGGTATTGTGAAAAGATGATTTTAATGCATTCACTGAATTGTTTATTTGCAAACCCATTGCTAGAATTTCGATATAATCCATAATTGTTATATTGAAATTTATGTGTAGTAACTAATGATTCGTAATCTTTAGGGATAAAATGACCTAGGTTAAATGACATATCGTATGTGGTTGTTTCCTTGATTAATTGGTTTTCCTAATTCATAATGCTACTGCCTAATTAAATCTAGAGATCGTATCCTAGGTTATTCGGTAGTTAGGCTTAATTAACGATTATATCTTGATTAAACAAAACCTAAGGGAATACTTGAGTTAATTATTAACCCATGATTAATAGTTGCTAGGAGAGGTTTGAGAATAAAAAATCAGTGAAATATGTTTAATTAGAGTGTAAGCCGAGATTGAACTAAATAATCGAGTCCCTACTGACTTCCCCATTTTTATCATTTTTCTAGTGTTTTCTTTAATTTGTGTTCATTAAGCTAGTTTTATTTTATTTTTTTATTTCAAAATCAACCCCCTATAAACCTAAACACCAGTTACTTTCATTTCAATAACTTTTCATGCTCTCTTTATAGGATCGAATTAGACTTACCACTGCTATAGTAGTAGTCTAGTTATTTTATTTCCACTCCCTAGCAACAGCACCAAAATTGACAGTCGTAACACTAGTCAAAATAAAATAACTAGACCTACTACTATAGGAGTGGTGAGTCTAGGTTGATCCCACAGATAGTGTGTGAAAAGTTGTTAAAATTAACTGATGTTTAGGTCTACCGAGGAGGGAGGAAGTTTGGATTTTGAAATAAGAAAATAAAATAAAACTAACCTAATGAAAACAAATTAAAGAAAACATGCAAAATATGATAAAAGTGGGGAATTTGGTCCTGGTTCTTTAGTTCAATCTCGGCCTACACCCTAATTAAGCATATTTCATTGATTTGTTATTCTCAACCTCTCCTAGCAACTAGTAATCGTGGGTTAATAATTAATCCGAGTTTTCCCTTAGATTTTGTTTAATCAAGATATGATTGTTAATTAAACTTAATCACCGAATAACCTTAGATACGATCTCTAGATTAATTAGGCAATAGCATTATGAATTAGGAAAATAGATTAATCAAGGCAACAACCACATACAATCCATCATTTAAACTAGGTCATGTTATCCCTAATAATTACGAATCATTAGTCGCTACATATGAATTTCAATGTAAAAATTGCATATTATATCGAAATTCTAGCAATGGGTTTGCACATAAACGATTCAAGGAACGCATTAAAATCATCTTTTCATAATACCCAATTCAATCAAAACAAGATAACATGATCAATTCCAAATGAGAGAAAGAAATAACAAAAATATGAAAGAAATGCTTAACTCATGTCGTCGGCGTCGATGTTACCTCCATACAGGCATTGGGAACTTAGCCTTCCATCGGTCTCTCCAAAGAAAATGCTTCAGCCTCACTCAAAATAACCCTATCCGAAAACCCCCTCGGTTCTTTCTTCACTATGTATCCTTTCTACACTCCTGTTCTCACTAGCTACTGTTTTGTGTTGTGACTAATTAATTGTTGGTCCAAGCTACTATTCACTTCTTTTTAGCCCTTTGTTGCTTCCACTAAAAACGTCTTAGTGCTGAGCGTTTTAAGCAAGATGCATATTGAACGTCTGCTACGTCTGCGTTTCACAAACGTAATCTATGGATATGCAGACATCGCCTACATTCTGTCCAAGTGATCTGCGCTACTACGTTGTTTTACTTCTTGTTTTAATCTACCTTATGTGATGTGTTGTGTTTGTTCCCAATAGCCTCTTCTCTTCATGCTGTTGTGTTTCATACTCCATTGCTGCACCTTAGCTCTATGAACGTTGCCTTGTACGTTGTCCATTAATTAACTTATTACATGGCCATTAAATTAACATAAATTGCATGTAAAATTCCATACATAATCATATAGCTCTCGTTCTTTGGATTTTGTTCTTTCATTTTTTTGTCTTCTTTTTGTCTTTTAATTTTCTTCTTCTTGCTACAAGAAAACAAATGAATATTAATCATCGAAAAATAACTAAAATATAGAGCGTTGACTCACTTTAATTTCTTTTCTTCCAAATTGCACCTAAAATCATATATGAGTCAAAATGAGTATCTTAAGTAATTCCATGTCAATAATCACTAAGTGTTATAGAATAATTTCATAATCAATTAAGAATCTATCAATTTCCCCCATACTTAGCTTTTGAACATCCTAGAACAAAACATCAAATTTAAGCTCATCGACCTAAAACATTTACTCATTTCCCATATGTTCCAAGAATAAATAATCATAAACAAAGATGAATGAGTTTCAAAAATCATAGCAAGAAATCAACATTCCAAGCTTTTACTCGTGATCAATCAACACTCAATACCTTTAAAAACTGACCAATCTAATGGTAGACTCGAAAAATGTATTTAACTAAAATATATCTATAGGTACACTCAACACCATTCATGATTATGAAAATCCATAACTTTGCATTGAGACTAATTTGGTTTTAAATTATGAAAAATGTCATAAGGGAATTAAGGTTAATAAGGATAAGATAAATGTTATAAGATCATTACCTTACCCCACAACTGTGCAAGAAGTTCACTCTTTTCTTAGTTATGTAGGATTTTATCGGCTATTTATTAAAGATTTTTTGAAGATTGCTTAACCATATGTAGACTACTATAAAAAGATGTGAAATTTGATTTTGATGAGCCATGCAAAATTGCATTTAATGAACTAAAGGAACGACTCACTAAAACCCTAAAAATTTAGCCACCGAAGTGGGGTATTCCCTTTGAATTAATATTTGATGCATCAAATTATACAGTTGGAGTAGTTTTGGGTTAAAAAGTGGAAAAAGTACCTCATGTTATTTACTATGGCTCGATGAAACTTAACGATGGTCAGAAGAATTATTCCACGATGGAGAAAGAATTATTGGCTGTAGTTTTTAGGTTAGAAAAGTTTCAGTCTTACTTATGGGGTACATGAGTGATCATTTATTCAGACCATGCAACTCTGAAATATTTTGAGACTAAGAAAGAAGCAAGACCAAGTTTGATTCAGTGGATCTTACTCTTACAAGAATATGAGTTGGAAATACACGACAAGAACGGAGCTAAAAATTTAGTGGCTGATCATCTAAGCCGAATCACTCCAACCAATACTTATGATGTTTTCTAGGATGAATTTCCAAATGAAAGTCTTTTTACAATCCAATAGGTAATTCCATGGTATGCTGACATAGTAAATTTCTTGGTGACTAAGTACTTACTTAGTGATTTGTCTAGAACTGAAAAGGATAAAATTAGACGAGAGGCCAAATATTACATATGGGATGAACCTCATTTTTAGAAATTTTGTGCTGATCAAATTATTTGAATAAGTGTTGCAGATGATGAAATTCCTTCCATATTAAAATTTTGCCATTCATCTGTGTGTGGGGGACACTTTGGCCCCAAAAGAACAGCTTGTAAAATTCTTAAATGTGGTTTATTTTGGCCCAAATTATTTTATGATACTTACATGTTTTGTAAGTCTTGTGATCATTGCCGAAGAAGAGATAGTCTGGGACGAAGAGATCAAATGCCACTTACAAATATCTTGGTAAGTGAAATTTTTGGTAAGACTTATATCATTTTAGCTGTGGATTATGTGTCAAAATGAATAAAAGTGAAAGCTACTTATACAGATGATGCTAAGGTTTTAGTCAATTTTGTCAAATCTAACATTTGTGTCATGTATTGAATACCTCGAGCTATTATTAGCGACAGGGGACTCATTTCTACATTAAAATTGTTGGAACATTATCGAAGAAACATGGTGTTTCACATCATATTTCAATTACATATGATCCACAGATCAGTAAGCAAGATGAAGTCTCTAACCGAGAGATTAAATCAATTTTGGAAAAATTGGTAAATCCGAACAAAAAAGGTTGGATCTTATGTTTAGATGATGCCTTGTAGACGTATGGGACTGCTTATAAAACTCCAATAGGCATGTCTTTGTACAGGTTAGTTTTCGATAAACCTTGTCATTTTCCTGTGGAAATATAACATAGAGCCTACTAGGCTGTGAAGCAGTTAAACATGGATTTGGTAGAGGCTGGTAACAATAGGAAGTTGCAATTGTAAGAGTTAGAAGAGATCTATAATGGGGCTTATGAAAATGTGAAAATTTATAAGGACAAAACTAAAGCTTTTCTTGATAAAATGATTTTAAAGAAGCAATTTTCAGTAGGACAAAAAGTTCTTCTTTATCATTCAAAGCTTAAGTTATTTCTAGGAAAATTACAATCTTGCTGACTCAGACTATTTATTGTTACTAGTGTATTTTCTTATGGTGTAGTACAAATTCAAAGTTTAGACACTTCCAAGGTGTTTAAGGTTAATAGACACCGCCTAAAACCATACTATGAAAATTCTCTAGTCAAGAATGTGGAAGAGATAGAACTGGTATCCCCTATCTATCTTTGATCAGGTAAGTCAATAAACACATCCAGCTATTAAAAAAAGCACATTAAGGGCAGCCCAAAATTTTCATGTTCATTTTTATTTCTATTTTTAATTTGTTTTTTAGCTATTAATTTTATTCCATTCCCTTTAGTATTTTCACATGTAAATATTTTCAATTCTAGTTTAATAAAAAAAATTAAAAAAAATTTCTTGCCCACCACTGACATCTTACCCACCTACTGCAATTTCAGCCTTACACTTTCATTCACCCACTCCAATTTCATTCACCCACTGCAATTTCACCCATCCATTGTAAATTTAACCAACACCTATACCATTCCAACGAAAATCCCAAAAACTTTTACCCTCCTTACCATCGTAATCAACGCCACCCACCAGTGCAAATTTTCATTGGCTTTGTTCTTTTATTTTAGTGATTTCAAGTCTATAAAATTCCAAAGCTTAGGACCATGCCACGAAAGAAGAATGACTCACGCCAGTTAGCTTCACCAATCCCTACTTTGGTTAACACTCAACCTCCATTGGATACCACAGCTTCGACACCGAGTCCCTCCATTCCTCCCATTTCTGAATCAAAATTAAACCCAAAAAGGTAAGCAAATCAAAAGGAGAAACTAATGGAACTCACGAAGTGGGGATTTCACTTCTTTTCCACTACCAGAGGATAATTAGAGATTTCAATAGTTGAGCCAATGAAAAATTTGCCCATATAAGTATATTCTGACTGATACACTTGATGCTTTATAAATTCGTAATTCCTTTAAGCAATTAGTTGGCCAAATTTGTTGGAATGCATTTGTTAAAGTTGACTATCCTGCTTATGTTGAATTGACACAAGAACTTTATAGCACCTTTCAATTTAATTCCCATGAATAATTTGACATGTTTACTAAGGAAATTGTTGGATTTAGACTTATGGGCCAGGAATTTGTGTTATCTATTACTGAATTTAATGTTGCTATAGGTTTTATATCAGCTAATGACATTAAGAATGAACCATTTGTAAGTTCCAGTTTCAATTATCATACTAATTTTCATGCCTCTGAACTGTTGACACGATGGTCTGTCGATCCTCAACCATATAATGCTAGTGCATCTAAGAGTTCATATTTAGAAAAAATCTTATTTTCAAAATCATACATTGACCTTTAGAGTACAATTTTTCGGGGCGACAGGATTCTGCTGTTACACTTTCTAAGGCTAAATTGTATTTTTTATGGTGAATGGACAAACAAATTCTTGTTAATTTGGGTTTTTGGTTTCTGACTGAATTTCAATATGTGTTAAATTGTAACATCCCGTTTCCGTATAACGGGTTGAATTATAGAAACGGGTATATGTGAGAAATTTAGGAAAACACAACTCA
>JANQBM010000008.1:39290919-39307920 GCA_025594535.1 Erythroxylum domingense
CGCCCCCCATGTACTTTTATTAATTAAATTAGAAAGCTAGTGTTTAGTTCTCTAGGGATTCGACCTGGTTCCATCACTATAACAAAAGTTTGAAGAATCATAATTATTTTGGGGGCTTGACAACCCATCCAGACATTTTAGAAATGTTTTTCAAATGTCATTATTATAATCAATTACCAATGTTGAAGAACTAATATGATTGGACACAAATAGAGCAGATATTAATTTCATACTTCAAATTTAATCAGAACATTGTATGATGATAAAATTGAATTGTATAAAAAGATTACATATAGAAAAGTTAATCCAAATCACGTTGATATCCTAATATTAATTAGATAACTAAAGATAAATAAAAGGATGTTAATTTATATATTTATAAATATGATTTAGGGTTACAATTTATATTCACTATCAACATATTTAGGAACTTATAAGTCACACACAAAGAATGATTAATGAGAGAAGAGATAATTTAATCAACTTGGACTTGATTATAAAATTTGAAAAATTTTAGCACAAAATATGAGATATTTAATAAATAAAGACTAATATGGGATATTGTATCTTATTTGTGTCCAACTAAGATTTAGTTAGAATTAATTATAATTATAATTATAATTTATATTTAATTGAAATTACAAATATATTTCAATTAAATTACTAAAAGGTCTAAATTATATTATAAATAAGTGTAGGCTTTAAAGGAGCTAATGCTTCTTGCCTATCCTACTTTATTCCACTCGTAGAATTTTCTTAACTCGATCAGGTAGATACTACTACAGAATTAACAAGCGTGTAACTTTATGATATGTTCTTAATTAATGATGAATTTATTCAATAACACTTAGTGAATATTGCTAGGAAAGTACTTATGATACTCACTTTGACTCATATGTCGTTTTAGGCATAATTCGGAAGCGAAAGAGCTAGAGTGAGTCGAAAGCACTATATTTGGGTCATTTCTCAAAGATTCACAATCCTTTGTCCCCATGAAACAAGAAAAAGACATAATAGATCAAGAGGAGACAAGAAAATGCACGAAGATGAAGAGAAAAGTCATGAAAATGCAAGTCACGGCCATAACACAAAGTGTCATAGGCATGACTAATGATGCACGACCATAGCACAATATGTCATGGTCATGACTCACCTTGCATGGGCGTGATTCAAGTAGTCATGTCCATGACTTAGAGTCACGCCCATGACCCAACATGTCATGGTCATGATTCTCACACATATTCTGCCTGAAACCCTAGTTTTTAATATAAATAGATATGTGATGGTAGAGCGAGGGTTTAATGAAAGTTTTGGAGTGTTTTTGGGGCTAACGCTTCGGGAGCCTTCGGGAGAGAAGAGAGTACAATGAAGCTTTCACATATGAAGAGACCCATGGAAGAGTAGCTTCCCGATGCCGATTCAATGGGGATATCGACGACAACGACCTAGTTAAACACTCTTTCCTTGTATTTGTTGTTTCTTTCTCTCTTATGGATTGATTGTGTTAACCTATGTCTATTATTTGGTCTTGTGTAAGAATGATTGAATGATCTATTTGATTGGTTTTATGTAAGAACCCATTGCTAGAATCAAATACAATATGTAATCGTTGTTTTTTCGATTTATTTGTAACGACTAATGGTTCATGATCAATAGAGATAACATAACCTAGGTTAAATAATTCGAGCTTGTGTGATTATTGCTTAAATTGGTCTATTTTTTTTCACTAATAAGGCAACTGTCTAATTAAACTTAGTGAACATCTTCTAGATTATCTGATAGCTAGGTTTAATTAACGAGCTCTTCTTAATTAACTAAGACCTAAGGAAAAATCGAGATTAACAGAGCTTGTAGTTAATTTATGACCAATAGTTCAAATAAAAATATGAAGAAAACAATTCAATAAAATATGTTTAATTGGGTGTAGGCTGAGATTGAACCAAAGATTCAAGTTCCTAACGAAGTCACCAATTTCATCATTTTTTCATGTTTTCTTTAATTTCATTTTATTTTCTTGTTTGATAAACCAACTAACCCCCCATAACCTAAATACTGCTTAATTTCATTTCAAAAGCTTTACACACACTCTCTATGGAATCAACTCAGACTCACCACTGCTATAGTAGTAGTCTAGTTTATTTTGACTAGAGTTATGATGCGCTGTCAGTTTTAGCACCATTGCTTGTGAGTGTGGTGCTTTAGTTTTTGTTTGTGATTTTAATTGTTTTTTTGTATATATTTGTTTGTAATTAATTTATTTTCAGTTATTTCTTGATCGTGTCATTTTCTATTTTATGTTTGTGAATTAGAAAAAGAGAAATTTTGGCATGGACGGAAGTAATTTCTTTTATAACTCTTATTCTCAATAGAAAAAACTCAGGTACTTCTCTGGAGGAATTAGCTAATGTTTGTGTTGCCAATACTTTGCGATTACAACAAGAAGAGATGCAATTTCAACAAAAAACAAGTTCTAGGATCCAGAACTTGGTAAGCCAAATGGGTCAGTTAATGGAAGCTCTCGACCACCTAGCATCATAAGGTAAAGAAATACAACTATCTCAACCTAAGGTGTACCTAAGGGATGTTAGTGCAGAGGCCTTATAGAGTGAAGAAGAGCTTGAGAATATTGAGTGGACTATTCAAGGAATTGTTTGTGTTGGAGAAGTTGAGGAGGAGCTCGAATCTGAAAAGGATATATCTTTTAGCTCAGAGGTGAGTACTGAGTCCATAATTACTTTTGAAACTTACTCTTCACCTTTACATAACAGATTGGAAGAATTAAACGAGGAAGAAAATGGCAAAGAGTCATTCGAAATATTTCCCGAGAGCATGGATTCAATAGAGATCAAGATTCTCAAGATAGGGAAGATGTTGAACAGAAATGATCAACTAAGGCCATATCCTAAACAATCTCACGTGGAGGAGTCGTATGTGACACCAGAAGATAACAATTTTGTCATATGAGGAGGAAACATGGAGTTGAGCCAGAGACCTTAAATAAGGGTGCTTCTTGTGAAGCAACCCAAGGGAAGTAAATTTCTTTGCTTTAAATTTCCGCATTTAGTTTTTATATGCAAGTGTGTTTTTAGTTGTTTATTTCTTACTTGTTTTTAAGTTTTCAATCAAAATGAGAGAAAGAATAAAGCAAACAAAAAAAATATTTTTTTGCATTCTGTTGCTTCTAGGATTATATAGTTATGACTAGAGAATGAATTGACTAGAGAATTTCATGGAAACTTTAGCATGTACTTTTACTTTTTTGATTGGTCGATGCGCATTATCTTTAGAAGATTAGTGACTAGTGGTAGACAAAGTCGGTGAGATTTTGAGCCTTAATAGACTAACACATACATATCAATCTCATTATCCTTTGATAATTTGTGACCTTCATGACCTGTAAATCCTAACTTTGCCTTGATTTTCTATTCAAGACCATATTTTTATAACACACATTAACATGGAAATGATTAGGCGTTCTTTGCTTTTCTGAACTACATTAGCCAAATAATCTACCCTATTGACATGATTTTCCTTTGTTAAGCCCCCTTGAGCTTTATTTACCTATTCTTTATGTACTAACCATATTATATGCTTTTAAACTTAACCAAATGTCTCACCTAAGCCTTAAAGCTAGTGAAGCATTTATTGATTGTTGAGTTGTGGATGTACAAAAGTATAAGTGTGGGGGTGTATATATATGTTGGGTTAGCTATAATGTTGGGATGCTATTTTATGTCTTATCATTTAAATTCCCATACTGATATAGTTTCCTTTAATTTTTATAAGAGAAAAGAAAAGAAAAGAAAAAAGAAAAAGAAAAGAAAAGAAAAAGAAAAAGAAAGAAAGAACGAAAAGAAAAAATGTTTAAATAAATGTATGAAGGAGAAAGTGCATATGTGTTGAAAAGTTGTTTATGATTAAAGCATCCTCCTAAAGTTGTATTGAATGGGTTATTTAGGTATGTTAGATATGAGGAAGATGTAGTCTTGGAAGATTCATTCATTGTAGTTCAATGTATTTTTATCATCAATCCTTATGAGTGATCACTTTTGATTAGTTATGTTTCAAGTGGTTTATGTGTGGGAGCCAAGTTTGAGTGGTGAAACATTATTTTTTTCATTCATCATAATATACATAATTGTGAGGGAATGTTGATTTTTGCACTTGATGTCACATTAAGTGTTGCTTTGTTTCATTAGCTTTATGGCTTTCATACTACTTGACCCAAATACATCTCACCTTACCTTTGCCCACATTACAACCTTAAAAGGTCCATTGATCCATGATTTTACAGGTGAACCTTAGTGGTGGAGAAATAAAATGATATGCAAAGTTTTAGAATCACATGATCATGAACGATGTTGAGTGTACCCATGAACATGTTTTGTTTAACAACATTTTCCAAGTCTACCATTAGATTGTTCAGTTTTTAAAACTATTTAATATTGATTAATCATAAGTAAAAGCTTGGAATGTTAAGTTCTTGTTATGATTTTTGAAAGTCATTCATCTTTATTTATGATTATGTATTCTTAGAACATATGAAAAATGATTCAATGTTTTGGGTTTATGAGCTTAATTTTGATGTTTTGCCTAAGGATGGGCAAAAGTTAAGTGTAGGGGAAATTTATATGTGCTTAATTGATGATGAATTTATTCAATAACATTTAGTGAATATTGCTAGGAAAGTGCTTAAGATACTCACTTTGACTTATATGTGATTTTAGGCACAATTCGAAGAAAAAGAGCTAAAGTTAGTCAAAAGCACTACATTTGAGTCGTTTTCTGTAGATTCACAATCCTTTGTCTCCATAGAACAAGAAGAAGAGGGATTAGAGCAAGAGGAGACAAGAAAATGTATGATGATGAAGAGAAAAGTCATAAGAATGCAAGTCACGGCCATGACATAAAGTGTCATGGGCGTGACTAATGGTGCACGACCATAACATAATATGTCATGGCTGAGACTCACCTTCCATGGGTGTGACCTATGACTTAGAGTCATACCCATGACTTAACATGTCATAGTTGTGACTCTCACACATACGCTGCCCAAAACCCCTATTTTTAATATAAATAGACATATGATGGCAGAGCAAGGGATTAATGAAAGTTTTGGAGTATTTTTGGGGCTGAAGCTTCGGGAGCCTTTGGGAGAGAAGAGAGTACGATGAAGCTCTCATATATGGAGAGACCTATAAAAGGGTAGTTTCTCGATGCCTGTTTAGCAGGGATATCGACAGCGATGACCCCATTAAGCACTCTTTCCTTATATTTGTTATTTCTTTTTCTCTAATGGATTGATTGTTTTATCCTATGTCGATTATTTGGGTCTTGTGTAAGAATGATTGAATGCTCTATTTGATTGATTTTATGTAAGAACCCATTGCTAGAATCGAATATAATACGTAATCATTGTTTTTCTTATTTATTTGTAGCGACTAATGGTTCGTGATCATTAGGGATAATATAACCTAGGTTAAATAATCCGAGCTTATGTGATTATTGCTTAGATTAGTATGTTTTTCTCACTCGTAAGGTGGATGTCTGATTAAACTTAGAGAGCATCTCCTAGGTTATTCGATAGCGAAGGTTAATTGACGAGCAATTCTTAATTAACTAGGACCTAAGGAAAAACTTAGATTAACAAAGTTTATTGTTAATCTACGACCAATAGTTCAAAAAGATATATGAAGAAAACAATTCAATGAAATATGTTTAATTAAGTGTAGGCCTAGATTGAACCAAAGAACTAGGTCCCTAACGAATTCATCACTTTCATAATTTTTTTATGTTTTCTTTAATTTTTTTTTTGTTAGTTTAGCTTCATTTTATTTTCTTGTTTGATAAACCAACCAACCCCCCATAACCTAAACACGATTTAATTTCATTTCAAAATCTTTATAGAAACTCTCTATGGGATCAACCTGGACTCACCACGATTATAGAAGTAGTCTAGTTTATTTTAACTAGCGTGACGACATGCTATCATTTTATGATAAATCAATTTCAAAAAGAGTTGGAAGGAAACTACAAGAAAATGATCAAGCTATGTAACAATGTGATGTTTATATTTTATTGTGTTAATGCATTAATCATACTGTTGAATTTAAAGCAATCTTGGAATTTAGGAAATCAAATAAAAAGGTTTTGTTATCATTCCACTACATGCCAAAACAAATATTGCCCTAATTTTTCCCAAAAGCAACAACAACCATCTGTATATAAGAGAATAAGAAATAGAAAACAATATAATTTATAGTCATTTAGCCTTTCTTTCACTTTTCTCCTTTCCTAAATGTTTTTTCCAAAATTCAATTCCATTTAATTTTTCTTTTAATGGGTGAAGCGAAAACTTATCTTACAATCATCTTCTATCACTTATGAAGAAGAATGTTACCAGCTGTCTTCTTTTCACTTAGGTGAAGCGTAACTTATTTTACAACTATTTTCTTTCTCATGTGAAAATTATCCTAAAATGTGTCTTCCTTTTAGTTGAATAAAGAGTAAACTCCTAAAATACAAGAAAATAGAAATTGTAACGTGATATAAAAATGATCATGCACAAGAAAATTTCTTACTATTTGCTCAATCAATTCACTAGGACTCAAGAAAAGTGCTTAAAATGATTTGAAAACTCTCAACAAGCAACTTAAAACTCATAAAGACTTAATCAAGTATCAATAGTTTCTTTTAAAAAATCAAATAGTTTTTGTATGTATTAAAACCAAAAGATAGACGCATTAAATGCAAGATAGTTATTGTAAAAGTTGAAATTTTGTTTATTTGATCAACTTAATGATTATTTAATTATCCTATGATTAACCTGATTCCAATATAAGTTCCTTTTAAAATTTCAATCAACTCTAAAAAAAGCTCAAATTCAATGCATTTAGTTTCCCTAACTTGAAATTTGTTCAACCTAATGAAATTTCACATAAATTTTTGAAACTTAGTTGATGTTCATTCAATCTTTCTCCTCATTAGGCTAACCTAATGATCTTGATTTAGCCATTTCAAAGTATTTCAATATTTTTCGACTTTCTTAAGTTCACACTTTATAGACCCTCAACTTTATACATCCAAATATTTCTTAATTTTAGTACAAAAAGAATTTAATAAATTTTTTCTTTAGAAAATAATCAAAGTTTCATCTAAAATTGATAGTGCATTAAAGTCCAATTAAAAATGATCTACAATTTTAAGTGTGTAATGAATTGTAAAGAGAAAAATAAGGGTTATAAAAAGAAATGCATTGCAATTAACATAATTTTATAATTGATTATGCTTGATCTTATAACTTGACTTATTCTTCACTTGAAATATCTTGAATTCACTTTTTTGTTGCTTAATTACTTCAATTGAACATCTCACCTTCATATCTCTTAATTTTGAAAAATAGACATTTAATTACACTGAGAATGAAAGAAATAGTAACAACATATTTTTTTTAAATAAGAGTATATATAGGGTAAATGACATTACAAAAAGCAGCGTTTTAAAGCTTGAAAATAGTCCTTTTTTCTCCTTGCCATAAAAATATGATGCCATTTATTAAACTTATTCAATCCCAGATCAATCTAGTGCTCCTTAAAGTTTTAACTACTTTCTTGGGATATGACCATTACTAGGCATTGAGAGTAACCTATGCCAATATTTGCAATCTAATCATCTTCAGACTATGTTTCAACTATAGTATGTATATGCTCTAGAGAGAAAGGAACACTAGAAGATTCCTAAATCTAAAATTGGAACCTTAAGAGCCATATAGATTTATTCACACGATGTTGGGAGAGTTAATTATAAAGATCTCTACTTTAACTATAGTATTGGGTAAAAAGCAAGACCAAAATTTAAATTAATTCTATTTTCTATGGGTGGGAATAAGTGAATATCAAGAACTGAAGGACCTACAAGCTGTCAACCTGATGAATCTTACAAGGATTAGAGAAATGAATTTGAATATAGGTGAAAACCTCTCCTTTTCTCCTGAAATGGCTGATAGGTGAAATATATAAGTGAAACATGGTTTCCTTCTAGTCCACAGGCTTAATGGTCATCTAATTCTCGACCTTAAGGTCTCTAATAAGTATAATGTTAGAATGTTGATGTAAGATGATGTATAACTTAGCTTGTTGCCTATCAACCTATATTTTAAACTTTTGGTTTAGCTGTTGCTTTGTAACTCCATTGACTTTAGCCTAGTAAATATAAATTCATTTAATTTCCAAAAAATATCTTTAAAAACATGCTAAAAATGATTTCTAGTTTCAAGTGTATTTTTATAAAAACATCAAAGATCTTCCTAAAGAAGTTATATCTTTTTCAATCTCTCTTTAGTTGCTAAAAATATGTGAAAAGCCATCCAAGAAATAAAAGACATTTTAGGTATAACTAAATTATTCCAAAAAATCACAGCCCATTCAACTCATTCCTTAGCAGTATGAAAAATATCATACTTAACTTATACTCTCGCCTTTGTAGGTTATAATCTTACAGTTCAATCCCACCTTTGATGTTTAACTGCTTCCATTACCATGAGTCATTATTCTAATCTAACTATGAGCAAGCATAAGATGGTGAGCTACATATGTGGGAAGTATAACTTAGACACTTGATACATACCATATAATAGGTGAGATTTAATGTATCCTAACTAATTAAAATAAACCTTGTGCTTCAGAGAATGTTAGTAATAGAGGGGTGTACTAATGTATGGACCTAAAAATTAGGCTTTTAAAATTTTGGAAACTATTTCTTCTGATTTTAATTGAACCATTGTTTAATTTTTTAGAAAAAAAATAGAAAGGATATGCATATAAGAAGTAGATGATTGGATATTCCTACTTTCTCTCTTCTAATAAGGGATATAAAATAGGAGAAAATTACTGAGGGACAAAAGGGATGGGAAAGAAGTGGCAATACTAATCAAGATCATTAAAGACATTAAAATAATTCTAAGGAATTTCTTATTAAGTGGATAAGGAAGCAAAAAGGGGACCGATAAATTCAAGTGAAAAGAAATTTGTCTCCCAAAATCTTAAAGGGTACTTGGGATAAAATCAATTTGAGTCACAAACAAAACTCGGATGACAAGGATAATATGGAATCTATTTAATGATAAGGCTTTGGATTAAATGGATGCATGATGAGCATATAAAAGGGACTAGTTTATGGTTTATAAAACCCAATTCTAGCATATCTATTATTACCACACTTCTTCTAAGTCTTAAAGAAATAATAGGCAGAGAGATGGGATATGTGATTGGCAATGGAGAACAAATAAACTTCTAGTTTGAAAATTAGATAGATCTTAGTCCATTATATCCACCCCTCATTTCCTACTTTTCAATATGTTCTCCCCTTTAATGATAGAGTTAAATTAGTGATAAGGGATAGTAAGTGGATCAGCACCCCTAAAAGATTAGTCAACCTACTTTCTAGCTTTATTAGCTACTCCCTTAACCTATTTAAAAGTCACATAATCATTAAGCGTAGAGGACCCTCCAACACATCCATAAATGCCTCTTTATTCAACTCCTCTACTCAGGAAGTTAACAGTTACAATATGGTTTGGTTTAAGGAACATGTTCCTAAATACTCCTTCATTATGTGGATGACTATAAAAAATAGAACTATGACACTAAACAAAATAGCATGTAATAGTTCTTCCTTTTGTATCGTATGTCAATCTCAACTTGAGATTAGGGATCATCTCCTCTAATCATGTTCATACTCGTCTAACTTATGGAAGAGCATACTGGATAGATGCAACAAGGAATCCTATTCTTTATCTCTGGGTGATATGCTAGATTGGGCACTCAAACTTAAATTCCTTAGTGCCAATGACTTGATGATATTCAAACTATGCCTAACCTGTGGAATCTGTAAGTTATGGAAGGAAAGGAATTATAGAAGATTCCTAATCATTAAATAAGATCCTTAAGCATTCATTAGTTATGTACATCATAAATTAAAGAAATTATTGGTGGCTAAAAATTTAGACGCAAGTAGTAGCTCAATTAGTACGGTGAACTGAACCTTAATTAACAATAGGGAGGCCAATTTTCGGCCACCAATAATTTCCTTAATTAACAATAGGGAGGTCGTACATATAAACAAAGGTTCCAATTTGAAATGACTCATGGTAAGGAATCCAAGAATTATAACCACAATTCTTCTATAGATGAGTGCATGATCCCTAAAGAAGTATATACACATGCACTAATTCATGCAAAATCACTAGTATATGAAGCTTGACACATATACCTGGTCTAATGTCTCTTTGATGAGAAGGATATGGAGAGATAAGAAGAAGGTTTACAAACTAGCAACATACAAAGAATAGAAAAGGAAGCAAGCATCTTTGTATTAAAGTAAGAACTTATGACAATAAAAGTTGGAGGGGTCAATATCTATCAATTCAAGAAACACAAAGGAAAGACAAGAAAAAGCATTTAGTAAGGACACGCATAATGTGAGGTGATAAGGAAAAAGCATAAAAAATAAAGAGAGGACACATGTACTTTTGGAATGTTTAGTTAACCTTTGGTCTATTGTAACTATTAAACTAGCCTACCTACTGAAATTAGTCAACCTCATTGTATTAAAGACTTTGTAAGGTATATTTACCTAATTTTTTGGGAAATACAATTCCCTTAGTTTCCAAAAAAATGCCTAAATTAAGAATTATATTCTTTTATAGTTCTGTACATAAGAAATATATGTTTGCATATGTGATGGGTGATCAAATAAGATGGGTTTCTTAAAGCCAAAGAACATAAAAGAAATAAAAATCAACAAAGAGAAGTAAGTACTACAAGGATCAAAACTTTGAGTTAGTGTATTATGGTGAGATAAAGCTTCGTTGTATTATGAGTTGTGTAACGTTTGAGATAGTTTGTGTGATTAAGGCTTAGGAGTGTGTTAAAAAGAGATCAAAATTTGTTTGATTACGAAGATTAAAAGTGTATTAGAAAGAGTTTAAACATTTAAATCTTGTAAGGTTTGTGTTGTACCTTGAAAAGATGAATTATGATGATTTACTCACCTACCAAGGAAAAATCATAGTGGATCCCTAATTGAACTTACAAAGTAGATATAAATTAAAGAGGGCTTAATCTTTATAAATTATAATTGTTCTCTTTTCCTTATCTCTTTAATTATTTATTTTTAATAATTTTATTATATTTTTTATAGTTATCTTGTTTTTTATGTGGTTGGTTGTTTTTGTATATGGACTAAACACTTAAGAATATCAGGCTAGTAGCTTGAAAAGACTAGAGAAACTTTGATATTTCCCTTATCGTTTCCTTTGGTTTGACAATATTACATATCAAATCTTAATCTATATGTGTAAGAATATTCATACTTCGTTAATAATATTTTCAAGATTATAAGTATTCTTATAAGGTTTTGATGAATTTTTTTGGAGTGATGTTTAATTTGAGTCATCTTATTCATTCTCTCTGCTTTTGATTAACATTTTTCTGTTAACTTCTAATTTTATGATTCAAATAATTCTAAAAGCATAAATTCAATGGGTATTTATTTTAAAATATAACAAAAGTAATGTTTATAAACAATCTCTATCCTTACGATATAGTTTGAAAATTGATTTTTTAAGAATTCCTTTTATTGGAATATGCATAATTTATGACGTTCACTTTCCTCGTATAGTTTCTTTATACGCATTAGCTATAAATAATTAGATAAAAAAGTCTTGTTTATATATTCGGATAGAAAATTAATATGAGAATTAAAAATACAACCAAAAAATAAAACAAACAATGTAACCGACGAAAGGAACATGAGAACCTATTCTCTCCTACTCTTTTGGAGAGTACAAAAGTTCTTGTCATCATCATCAATACCCGTTATCTACTAACTCGAGTACAAATTCCAGCAATCTCTTCTTGAAGCGTCTTGATCTGCGCTCGTGCTCGAGACCTTTCTTCAGCATGAGTTGAATTTGAAAGTGCATTGAGACTTGCTATTTGCCTCTGGATGCTTTTGATCTGTATGCAAAAGGAGAAACCATAAAGAATATTGAAACGATGTATATGTGATAGTGTTAATGAAACGTTTATTACCTTTCTGTGTGGCCACCGACGCAAACCATCTCTCCTGCATATTTTCTTAACTACAGTTGGGCACAAGTTGAGTCTTCTGGCTGCCTCTTCAATGGGTAGATGGAAGTATTCTCCAATATCTTTCAGCGTCAACTTGCTCGCTCTTTCCCTCTGAAACCAACAATATAATTATTAGTCGAAACCTAACCTAAATAAACTATGCATGTCACTATATTAAACATGTAAAATATCTATTCTCAAGTCTCAACTGAATGCGCAAACAGAAACCTGTACCTGTTGGGAAAGATTGCTTCGCTTCGTTAGTGCTCTCTCTGTGTCGTTCCCCCCCTCAGGCTGATGTGGTTGACGTTCCACTGTTAATGTTTTGAACACTCGTCACAAGATGATTTCATACTAATGTGAATGGTATTCATACGTCAGAAACAAATTAAATGCTGACCTGAATGTGTTGGTGATGAATCCGAGAAGTCATCGTTATTCAGATTTTCGTACAAGTCAAGTCCAACACAAAGGGTTGTATAGAAACTTGTCAGCGGATCCTGTACCATCGCTAGGCCTTGTTTGCTCCTTTCGTAACAGTACTGCAGCAAAAATTGCTTAATGTTCTCCATGCTTTTCTGACAAAAACTGCGTATAAAAAAAAGTTTTCATCAAGAATTTTCTTGCTATAATATCCTCTTAATGCAGGTCTTTATTTGAAATTGTATGAAATTGATAATTGACAGATATTAAATAGAAGGCGACATGTCTATTAGAACCTACTCGTACATTCGACTCTGAACCCGGGGGACCCCGTTGACATGATCCTTGGTGTCAAATATAGCATGACAGATCAAACCGAGTCTGCCATGAATCTCGAGTTTTGTAGTAATTATGCCTGGAACCAAAAAAAAAAAGAAGTAAATGTTATCAAATAAAGACTTTCAACATAGGGAACGAGAATGAAGACACACCATCAGTGTGGATAATTTCCCTAAGAACTTGACAGCAACTGCAAAGATACGGCATTGGAGTGGGAGGCCAGTCTTCTAGTGGGATTGCGTCGCTGAAATTATCTCCAAGATTTTCATCATATCCAATTCTGTTGTTCTCTTCTTGCCTTCCATTTCCCTCTACTGGCCTTCCATTTTCTCCAATTCTTCCATTAAATGTGTCTACATTGGTGTGAGATGGACCCGCTTCGTTAGGTTGGCCACTAATGGAATCATCACTAAAAAGGTTCCAAAGCAAAAGGTCATCATAGTGACTAACATCAACAACAACATCGTCATTAGATTGAGGAGGCAATGATGAAGGAGGTTGTTGGTTTACAGGGGATAGGCAAGGAAGAGTAGGATTGTCAATGGCCATGAAATGGAGATAGTCGTAGTCGCTGGGGTTATCATAAGGGTCACAGTAGGGCACCAGAGACGTAGGATCCGCCATTAATGCATTCGAAGTTTTGACAAATATATATATATATATTAGGAGTGTATTAAGAGAGAATGAATTATGAGAGTAGTTGGGAATTGGATTCTCAAACACCAGAAACCTGTCTGGTGCTTGAGAATTGAAACTTATGCGAAGCAAAAGAGTGTCCGAACATCGTATAATATAAAAGGGTTGGCGGGAGAGGAAGTTAATGACCGTTATAGGAATTGACGGTTGGTCTTTTTGAAATGGTGCGAGTTTGATTACCCCTAGAAAGGACGACATAGTTAGCAAATGATTGTTTATCTTATCTTTTTCACCGTTAGTCATTTGATAAGAGTAAAAGTACTTATTGAAATATCAAGACTTAACTCAAATTCCAAAGTTTCAAGTGGAGCCAAGTAAGTTAGAATTAAATATTATAATGGCTTTCTTTTCTTTAGTATATATATGTGAAAGTATGGGTTAATATTACTGTCGTACAATTTTAATATGGATTAAAATAAAAACAATTACATCAAAAGAGGAATTCACTTTAAAAGAATAATCACAATGGTTCAGAATGTTTACCTTCAAAAATATAACATCATTTGTATTTTTTAATAATTAATAATATTTTAAAGTATTCAATATGTTGAAACTACAGTTTTAGTTCCACATTGTTGACTTATATTAGGTATGAATCGACCAAAATCTTACTGAGACATCAAGATTTTCGAGTTAGTAAACATGTATTGTATTTGCTTAGGTTATTAGTTGAACAATATATACATAGGTTGATTAATGTCTTGAAAATTAGTTCTTATAATAACTAATTTTTGTCTCTAAAAATATAAGAATATAAATAGTCCACAGTTTTGTTAGTAGAAATTTATTGATTTTTTAGCTTTGAGACAGTATTAGGAGCACTCACTATTTAGTTAATTGGATTGTTAGAATATTAAATTGAGCAAGTAAAAGAAATGTTAAATTCTAATTCATTAAGGGCTGTTGTATTAGATCTTTTGGGTGTTATTCAAAGCTTTTTAGTTCCATTTAGTCATCAAGAAGAAATGTAAGGGTTTCTCTTTATTATTGAAAAAGAAAGAAGATATTATAGACATTTAATTTTTTCATGCACTTTAATTATAAAAAATCTTTTCTTTGAAAATTTAAAAATCAAATGCATTTTAAGTGATAATTTTATGTTTGTTTTAATCTATGTCATTTTTCTCATTATATTTGATTTTTGGGTAAAGATTACGGAATTGATAATTGCGTCAAATTTACCACTATACTTGTTTTAATTTCATGTCATAGCCTTTTCTTTTTTTGTCATAAAGAATTTGCATTAGACTAATTTTCTCCATAATCCTGTTTAATTTTAAGATATTATTTTGAAATTTTAATAAAAAATTAGATTTCATGTTTAAGAAATTTTAAAGTATTTTTGAAAATATAAATAAAGTTTTCAGTTGAACTTGGAAAAGAAAAGGCATTAAGAGAGGTGGTGAATAGAAAAAGGAAATTAGAAGAAATAAGGAAAAGACAAAATAGCAAGAACATATTTAGCTTAATAGAATGGATGAAAAGAAGAAACTAAAAGAGAGTCTAAAAGAGAGAAAAAAAAAAGGTCCAGCTGCAAATTACAGAAGGATTGGAAGGAGAATCACTAAGATGTAAAGAGAAAGGGAGCACATTGATCGAACCCCTCAAGAATTATACTTCATTTCTCAGTTATTATTTTGAGAAATGGAATAAGAAATTTATTAACACCCTTCTTTTCTCTTGTTTTTCTATACTTTATATATGGACATTGCATTATTGTTATTTTGTAACCACCGTTACATTTTTCTAGTAGGTTATGTTTTGTTTTATCGTCTTTTTATTTAATTACGTACCCATTTTATATTTTGTGGGATTAGAGAGTTTATAATGTAAGTGAAATCAAACAAATCTTATGTTACAAGGTTATGGAAACAAATAAAAGAAGGTGGCTTTCACTTTCATTTTTTTTCTTTTGGACTGATTTGATGGGGCTAGAGAACAAAAATTAAGTAATCAAATTTGGGTTCTTGAATTTTTCTTTAAAATTACTAATCAAAGTTGCCACTAACATCTTTGCATACCTCTAACAACAATGCAACCAAAAATTGAAATTGATTAACTGGGTTCACCTCATATCTAATTTAAGGGAAGATTAAAAAAAACTAATGAAAAATTCACCTAAATGGTCATAATGAGAGAAATAAGTTTTGATATTAAACTACAAAATAAGGAAGGTGTTAAGCACTCTATTTTATTTATCTAATTAAAGACCTAGGTACTAAAAGATCTTTGCAAATTTGAAAAGTTTAAGAAGAAATAAACTTAAGGTTTTCCATAAATCATTTGACTCAATTAGTTAGGAGTTCATATTACACCTTTTAAAAGTGTTTGGCTTACCTGTCAACTTTATTAATTGGAAAAGAAAACGCATCATAACTACCTATTATTGTGCTCTGATTAATGGTGAACCAACATATTTGATAAAAGGAGGAAGATGTTTGAGGCAAAGAAACTGCATTTCTCTTACCTATATATATCTTATGTATGGAAGGATTTACAAGATTGGTGGAACACAACATTATGAGATTCCAACTTTAAGTATTAAACAAACTATATAAGAGGGGGAACTCTTATCATTTATAGAAGATTTGCTTTTAGTTATAGAGCTCATGATAATTCAGTGAGTATTTTAATGGCTTTTCTCTATACCATTAAGGAATTATTGATTTTGGCAATTAATCCAAATAAAATCCACTTGATTAGTTTTGTTAATGTATAATAAGTTGCTAGTTAGCTTTCCTTAATATCATTGCTCCAATTAAAAGATCCACCCAAACAAGGAGCTGCAACTTAGAGAGTGTCTTCCTTTAATTGCAAAGGTTTAGAAAAGGCTAAACGATTGGCATATAAAGCATTATGTTGCAAGATTGCAATTGATTAAGTGTATGGTTAATTTGCTTCATATCTTTTGGTCATCTAACATTTTTCTCTCCAAAGGATTGACAAAAACCATAGAGGAAATGATGAGATGTTTCCTCCAATATTGAAAGTATGGCAGTAGATATAAAGCTAAGGTAAGTTGGGATGAAGTTTGTAAACCAACTAATGAGGTAGATTGGTAATCACTCCTATAAATCTAAGTAATATAATTTTTATAAGGAAGAGAATATGGAGGATATTGACTAACAAGGATGCTCTGTGGGTAAGATGGATCCATACCTATTTATTGAAGGGAAAAAGTTTATGGAAAATCACTAACTGTAGCACCCCCTTACTATAGGGTACGCACCGGGACGCCTGCAGGTCACTCCGGTACATATCCTATAATAAGGGTAAGCTACGTGCGATCACTAAAGTCACTCCACATGGCATCACATTAATTTGAACAATAAAGTATTAATAGAAAACCACAATATTTTTAAAATCAACTTCTTCCTCATTTCATTCCATCAAAATCAAAGGTTTGTACATC
>JANQBM010000008.1:39321085-39345749 GCA_025594535.1 Erythroxylum domingense
AATTGTAATATTTTAAATACTGTATATTGTTCTTAATTTTATATTTTTAATAATGATTGTCTTTTTTCATATAAATTATGGTTATTATTTATATGTGAAAAATCTGAAAATTATTGTTATTTCATATTAATTGTGATTATTATTTATTATTTTGATTTTTAGAGACTATGTTAAAAATATAAAGTACAACTGCACAGTATGACAATGAACTATTTTGCAATTTTTAAAAAAATTTAGAGGTTATTTTATAAATTTAAAAAATTACCCGAAACGATACCTAGTATTAACCGATACCAATACAGTACTGTACCAGAACCTAATCCGATACCGTATTCATAACTTTGTTCAAAAGTGAATAAATGAAAATTTATTCATAAAGAACTCAAGAAGGAGTTGACTCATTTATTGGCTTTAGGCAATATTTTGGTTTTGAAAGAAACGAGGATGACCTTCAAAATATTAATTATTTAGCTTACATTAATATTTTCAAGTGCTTTAATTTTACTTTTAATTTGGTTGTTATAATTTTAGTTTGATTGTAGTCTCAAGTCTTGTTGTAAATATAATTTATTTTAGTCTGGTTGTAATTTCAAACATTTTTGTTAGCTTTTAATTTTTTTAAATCAATGTTATGGTTTATTTTACTTTTATGTTTATGTACCTTTTATTTTAAATTTACTTTTTATTCTTAAAATATTTTATTAATGAATTTATAACACTTATAAATAAGAATTAAAAAATTATTAAAAATAAATTTAATATTATATTCAATAGTAGTATCATTTTAAAGATATAAATGAGATATTTGTAATAATATATATTGTAGAAAATAATATATTTTTAAATTTAATTAGTTAACAAATTATATAAATAGATCAAAATGTGATAATGGCATAAAAAGAATATGCAAAAATGGTCAAAGATGTCGTTTTACAATTTTTAGTGCATGAATAATAACATTACACCCAAATGGTGGTCTTGGAAGTCCAACTTTGGTGCGCTGGTTGTTGGAGTGGATTCAACACACTAAAACACCAGATTAATGGCCTAAGATTAACTAACTAATGAAAAAAATAATTAGTATTAACATTGAATATAATAGTCGATATGGCAAGAAAAATTGATTAATTATCAGCAAAATTTAATCAACTATTGTTATATATTTTCGAAAATATTAATTATAGTAAATATATAATTGATCGTCTTAATTATTTTTATTATTAACAAAAATACCATCATATAAAACTAACAAATATTAATAGTATATATTAAATATTATTATAATTATTTAAAATATAAATTGTTTTCTGAAAATTTTGAAACACGTGGAATTTTACCCTTATGAATTTAATATTTGAAAATTTGTTTTGTTTTGGACCACGAGCTTCTGCTAGAACAGAACGCCAATTCGAAGGGATCAGCAACGAGAAACGAGCAATTCTGTTTCTTATCCGCCAAATTACCAAACCACGTAGTAGTTAGTACTCGCTGGTAAATACTAAAGCCGGGTACAAAGTGAAATTATGAAGTCAGCAGCATCCTCACTCCTCTTTACTTCGAAGATTCCCATCTCTCTCCGCCGCTCTCAGCCGTCCCTTATACACCTAACTCCTTTCCTTCTCTACAAGAGTAACAGAAACCCCATCAACTTAAAGCCTCTCAGGTTCCACGCCTACACCTCATTTTCAAGAGTAATGGCTTCTTCTTCGTCTTTCAAGCCGGAGCAAGCAAGAGTCCCTCCTGCCCTCCCCTTGCCCACTCCTCCTGTTACCAAGGTTTGATTTTACCTCCTTTTTCTTATGGATTCAATGGTAGATTCTTTTCCTAGTCTTCTTCTTCCTTTTGTTGATTCTTGTTTTAACCCTCTTTCTGTCTCTAGTTTAAGATAGGGCTGTGCCAGTTGGCTGTGACGGCGGATAAACAGAGGAACATTGCGCACGCTCGCCAAGCGATCGAGGAGGCTGCTGCTAAGGGCGCCAACCTTGTTGTTTTGCCTGTGAGTTTCTTATCTGTCTTTTGCAATGAAATTCGTATCAATGGGTGCTTTAATAGTTCTACAACACAAATGCCAGAGGTTTGCTTATTCATTCATGTCTGGTACAATGCTTGAGAATTGCATGCTTCTGGGTTATTTGCGTGGATCCGGAATCACACAAGTCCTCAGCTTTAGTTAAAACAATAGAGGGTCTCAGAAATTACGAACTCTTTCTTTGACTAACCATAGCAACTGCCTGCATTGAAGATTAATTGTCTTTCATGTGCATCAAAGGAAATTTGGAATGGTCCATATTCAAACGATAGTTTCCCAGTGTACGCTGAGGACATAGATGCGGGTTATCAGGCTTCTCCTTCAACAGCCATGCTCTCAGAAATTGCTCGTCATCTCAAGATCACTATAGTTGGTGGCTCTATATCAGAACGGTCTCAGGGTCGGCTGTATAATACATGCTGTGTCTTTGATAGCAAGGGAAACTTGATAGCCAAGCACCGGAAGGTACTTGCTTGTGCGCATCAACATTACGGAATCATCTGAATTTGAATTCTTGTCTTTACTGGTTTATAGTTCCGCTCTTCAGATGCTTGAGCATTTAGTGCTGCCAAAAGAAGATTTATTAAGTTAGATTGTATACCTTTGACATTTCTTAGTAACTGCAGATACACCTCTTCGATATTGACATTCCTGGGAAGATTACCTTCATGGAATCAAAGACTCTAACAGCAGGAGAGACACCAACTATTGTGGATACAGGTCTCTTCTCCCCTTTGATACATAAGTCAAAGAATATGCTTCATTTCTTTTCGTACTAGGAATACAAATTGCATCCAAAACACCAGTTTTCAAAGCTTAGTAAAAAACTTCCAAGTTATATATGCATAGGGCTATCACTGACCCCATTACTCTTCAATAGAGCAATCATCTTTTTCTGTACTTGGATTGACCTTCCAATGTCCTCTGCTAAAAATAAGTTTTTGTTAAATCCTTTGTGGCCCCTACTAAATGCCGTGGTAAGCATAACATGGTTAATTTCTAGTTCATAATCGTCTTCCACTCAACCCCTCTATATTTTCCACTTCTGGCACTATACCATTGGGAATTGCACTTTTTCAAAATAACATTGCCTCCTTTCTCCAATTAAGATCGAAATAAGTACAGGTAACAGTGCATTAATTCCCACTTCACCGTTTCTCATTTCTAGTATTGTATCATTTTCAAATTGGCATAAATTTATCTAACCATATTGACTTGGTGATTTGTCGCTGCCCTCTGTTCCATCTTCGAACTATCATTTGGATACCATTTTATGTCCTAGTAAATCGTGATTACCTGTTCTCTGTGCAGAGGTTGGTCGTATTGGTATAGGTATCTGTTATGACATACGGTTCCAGGAACTGGCCATGATATATGGAGCAAGAGGTTTTTCCTTTAATATTTTCCATTGATCTGCAACATAATTATCTTTTTCTTGTTAATTTTTTTCATGCTGGTTTGCCGATGAGATAGATTATGTGAGTGTGTCAATGCAAAACTGCATTCGAAATATAACCAAAATTGTGAAACACATTGAGAGACAGACATAATTTCTACACATTAACTCATTTGGAGGAAATGCAACAATCTTGTTCACTTTGTAACCTTCAAGAGCACGCTCATGAAAATTGTCATACTACTGAGGAGCTTTACATGTTCAAAAAGCAAAGAAATGTAGTAGTAAAATCTATAGACCAGGTGAGTAAAGCATCTAGCAACTAGAAAAACATAGGGAGTTAAAAGAGCAAACGCCTAAGTTCTATAAAGGCAAACTAAGATGCCCAAAAGTCCTGTTCTTAGCTTTTTCCACTTTGATGTAAACTATTAAATAGCAATTTTTAATGCTTGTATAAACTATTTGCATGTAAAGATTTTAAAACCATCAACTTCAGGCAGTCTAAATTCAAAACTTAATCAAAGAATTTTACATCATTTATGTGTGTCTTAATCTGTTTAATCAAGCTATATTTACATCTGGATTCTACAAGACTTTATTATGCCATTAGAATTGTATTGTTTGTCGTCATTTATTTATTCAGAAACCTCAACTTGTGGGATTATTGGATCCTAGGACTCAATTGATACTATAATGGTCATGTGGATGATTTGATATTCTATCCTAGCAAAGAAATGTTGAGGAATGATATGCAGAAAAACTTGTGGGATCATTGGATCCTAGGACCCAATTGGTACTTTAAAAGTCACGTGGATGATTTGATATTCTATCCTTGCAAATAAATGTTGAGGAATTATAACCGCAAGCTAGTAAAACAACTTGTTTTGAGGAGATTAGAACTCCATTTGTCAGAGTAAGTGTTTGTTACATTTGAGACCTTTCATACTTCTTTCTTAGCAGAAATGGGCATAATTACAATGAAATTTGTAGGTGAAGTAGAGGTAATGTATTTGTTACAGGCATCCATAAATTAGTCCACTGCAATTCTACCTTAATATGCTTCCAAACCTGTCTACTCGAAGCTCATAAATGGAGTTACAACCCTGCAAAATCTGCTTGTCACTTGCTTTTTGTAGTAGTAATATCAACAGTTCTGTTAGTTCTCAAGGTGAGTATAGGCCATGACTTGTTTGGAACTCTTGTGCTAACCTTTTTGCGTGGAATTCTTCACTATACTTCTGGACAATATTTTAATGAATATAGACTTTTAGTCTACTGGTTCAAGAATCATTTTTCCTTCAGCTTATTTAATCTTGGTGGCATTATTTTTATCTTTTAATATTTCTAATTTAACTGCAAATTGATGATAGGTGCTCATTTGATATGCTATCCTGGAGCATTTAACATGACAACCGGACCATTACACTGGGAGTTATTGCAGAGGGCAAGGTATTTCCTATTTTATTATATTGTCCACCGAAAATTATGCCCTTGCGAGTTCTCATGCTGCAAGTTCAATTGCAAATAGCAGATTTAGGCTTTTCCATGGAAGTCCAGAGAAGAAACTTATGTTGCATTCACACCTAGTGGAATGGATATGTCAGTTATTAAACATTTTATGTACTTTAAATGATAAAAATATATGCAAGTAGTCTCTGAACACCACCAGCAACCGATTTATACTAGATGCGGTTAATTTTTCAATGGTTACCTGTTCAAAAATTGCAAAGTATAGTTTATTTACTTAGGCATCATGACGTTTATACTAATTATCTGCCTTCTATCTTTTTGCAGGGCTGTAGACAACCAGGTGAACTGGCAACCCATTTTCTTCTCTTATGTGAAAAAATGGAGTCCTGTAATCAAATAAATATTTGGAAGTTTAAATAAGTCATGAAGAGCTAGAGACTTGACATCTTAAAAGTTGAGAAATTAATATAAAGGAACAGAGAAAGATAAACTTTTGAGAGAAGCTTTGGGACGAACTGTCATGGTAGATGGTCGAAGGCTTAAGTTGATTTAGAGTTGAAATAGGGTGGCATTGATTATTTTATTATTTATGCAACATTGTTATCTTGATGTATAAAATATTGATAATTTTTAAAAAAGCAATGGTTTTACAGGAAAAAAAAAAAGTCCATATTGATTGACTATTAGAATCTGCAATGACTAGGAAGTTGGTATAGCTGCCTGTTGTGCTATGAGAGAATGGAAAGTGCTGAGCGTCCCTTAAGAGATAAAAATTGCCTATTTTCAGGCATGGTTGATTGGATATGTAAAAAATTTTATTTCTGAAGACATTTTTTTGAAGTCTTCTTTCTGAATTGTTGGTCTGGGTTGTGATGTATGGTTCGAAACTCAGAAGAGTTTACATGCTTAATTGCAGAATTAATTATATTATTGACCATCACTACTCATTTAGAACCCAAGATCGTCTCATATCTATTATTTGAAGGAATTCTCGG
Organism: Erythroxylum domingense; assembly: GCA_025594535.1. NCBI lineage: Eukaryota > Viridiplantae > Streptophyta > Magnoliopsida > Malpighiales > Erythroxylaceae > Erythroxylum > Erythroxylum domingense. The sequence goes on from JANQBM010000008.1 coordinate 39,326,976, forward strand.
AACAGGCATGGTTTTGGCCATCTTATTCTCTGTTGGTTAGATGTTCAATCTTTGCTTTAATTACTTGTATCTGTGGCTATTGTCAATGTCTTCCTCAAGAATATTTTCTTCCACTTTTGAGTGGCAGCTATATGTTGCTACCTGCTCACCTGCTAGAGATGCTGGAGCTGGCTATGTGGCTTGGGGCCACTCCACCCTTGTAGGACCAGTGAGTGAATCTCCTATTTGAGGTTAAATCTGTTGAAACTTGCAGTAGACAGATTACATTTTCATAATTTATGTGAATGGCAGTTCGGAGAAATCTTGGCTACCACTGAGCATGAGCAGGATATCATTATAGCAGAGGTCGATTATTCACAGATTGACCAGAGAAGGTGATGTATTTCCGGTGTAGCAACTTCCTTTTGGAGGTTTTGAATACAAAATTCTTACTCCATGCACGTTATCACCCTTAACAACAATCTCCTTTGTGCTCAAATAGGACAAGCCTCCCCTTGAACAAGCAGCGGAGAGGGGATCTTTACCAATTGGTGGACATCCAGAGGTTGAATTCTTAAGTCCTTTTGAATAGAGCATGTCTCAGCAGTAAAAGGAGGTTTAAATCATTTGGGAGACAGAGTTTAGGCTTACAAGAGAGTGTTAATGTTATTTGGTGGGAAAATGGGAAGTGATGCAATAACATGGTGGGGCCTAAAGCAGCTCTGGTCGTAACACCTGCACGAACTTTGGCATTCCATCTTTGTAATAGAAAGCAGCGGTCTCTAATAACACTATTTATGTGGACAGACATGATTATTGAAGAAGATGACATTTGGTTTAACATCCCAAGTGGGCATATGCATAAGCCAAGGCTTGCTCTTTCAGATGCACATCATTACGGATTTGTCTGCGAAAATTCCATGACCTGAAAACTCAGACATTTGATCTTATCTCCGTGCAAATGCTTGAGAAGCTACACAAAATGAATCAGAATGTCTAATTTTGTTAATTTTTATTGAACTTAATATTTTTTAATTTTTAAATATAATCAATTTTCTCTTTTGGCCCAGTTCTGTTTAGCGTTCCTATCTCAATCAACAATTTACTAACTACTTTAATAAACTCCATACTTTAAAATATATTACGACCCAGGTTAGCATAAGACATTTTTGGACTTTTATAAATACATAAGATTACATCAAACATGATTATGCAATATTGTAATACGGCCTAAATGTCAAAACCTACATATATTTATCTTAAATTACTAATAATAGGATAAAATTGTCCCCACGTATATAATAAAATCTATAGCTGGGTTCTTGAAAGAATTCCCAATTGCAAAAGAATTTAATAGACACATGCAATAAAATATTATTTTTACTATTTTATTTACTTCTTATTTTTCAAAATTATCATATAACTTCTTAAATGTTTGGTTAAAAAAAATCTAAATTTTCATATTCGTTCAGCCTTTGTTAAATTATCTATTTTATAAAATATCGTCCTCTTTTCAAATGATAGCTTGTATGTAATAAAATAGTATGTCAACAACTACTTGGGGTTATTTCTTGACCTAGAAAAAGTAGTTCTTATCTTAAACTCAACTCCTTGGACCTAATAAAAAATAGTTCTCTGATCTTAACTTCAACTCCTTGTTGAGTTTCACTAGCATAGCGTTACTAAGCCAAATATTAATACGTGTTTTTCAAGTTAAATATTGCGCTTTTAAATCAGGCGAAACCAACTCACGAATAAGTAGGCTTTTGGTAGCTTGGTCAAATGTCAACGGGTTATGTGAGACTTAGATGTATAGGAAGTAAATGAAAAACTAGAAAACTATATGGAGCAAACACAAGCAAATGGGGAGGAATTGTCAAATGGAAGCAGATGCACAATCAGTAGAAGAAGCAATGGAAGATGAACCTAGTTTATTGGATAATGATTCACTAAGCAACCTGCTGCATTTATAACTAGACAATGACAGACTTGTTGAATTAGCATAAAGGTTTTCTGATAGTTCCTCTAAATCCAAAAGATGATCAACTACGAAGAAAACCAAATAGAAGAGGTACTCCTCTTAAATGACCATTTTAATATTGAATACAAGATGGTTAAATGACACTTAGCCAATGATTGAAACACTATAGAATGCTATAATCAATTGTGTACTCTACCTTTGTAACTATTAGAGGATCTTGAATTTGTTGGCCAATTTAGTTAATCATTATAATGATATTTTGTAGCTTTTGCGATCATTAATACAATTCCTTTTATTTAAAAAACTATAATATAACCACATGTATTTACCCTTAACTATTACACTGTTAAAGTTACACATATGAGTTAATTGGCCAAAAGGTGATTAAAATTGAATTCAACATTAAAAGGAAGAAGGTCTACAATAATTATTGAATACAAAACATATAACAAAACAAAGAACTAAACCAGAGAAATAAATAAATCAGATAAGAAAACATATGCAAAACTAGTAATAGACACATCTTACTAGTTTGCAAAGTATGAACAAGACTAAATACAAGCATCAGGACTCGTAAATAAACTAGAAAATTCAAATATCAACATTTTCATATTCTTTAGCTTGTCGTTTTATCATTTTACTTAACTTCTCCTAAAATGTTTTTGTCATTAGATCCCAAGAATATAATTCATCACACTTTAGCAGAATATTTAAGTGTTTTGTTAAGAAGTTTTAAAGATTCTTTGATTTCTTTTTCTCCATATATCATTACTTATTTTAAAAGTTGAAATATCTTTATATTATATATATAAAGATATACCTCTCAAGCTTTATGCTCATTCCATAACTTCATCCTAATTATATAAATTTATACATATATTTATGCACGTGTGACATAAAAGGTTGCATAAGATTTAAATTTTAGTACATAAGCTCAAAAGGAATACACATCACGGTTAGTAAAGGTTGATGGATATATAATATTTAAGCTTGTTCTTAATTTTTATTCTTCCTTTAAGAACAAGTCAAAGGATAAAACCAATTTTGGTTAACTTTTGGATTCTCAAACCAATATAGACTAGCCATTTGATGGAAACTTCTAACTTTGAATTAGGATTGTAATATGGTAAATTCTTGATTATTGCTGAAAAAACTCTAGAGAGGTGTGTTGGGGGATATCAGGTGTTCCCTTCCATAATTGCTATTAGTTTGGTGCTTTCAAGAATAATTGCTTTTAAGACGTTGAATTGTGATAATGTGTATAAAGGCCCAAGTTGGTTTCAATTGTCAATTAAGTTTTTTTAACCATTATCCATCCCGAATTAGAAGAACTTCTATACTTGCTCCCTCATCTTCAATATTTGCTTATGTGTCCATAATATGTTTTCTTTAGCTTTGATCTGCTAGAAATTCTCCTTAAGAAAGTGTGAGTGGATCTCTTTCACTTATAGATATTTCTTATATATAGAGAGCTTCCTATTGTTTTGCTTCTTTCCCAATCTAGAGGAAGTTTTTGATTACTTCCTCTGTTGCTTTTATGATGTTAATAGGCAATGACAATATTGAGCTCTAATATGCCTAAAGATTACTCAGGATTGAATTTATTAGCTGAATTCTCCCCCATAAGAATGGAATTAATTATTCCAATGCTAATCCTCTTTTGTAAGGAATTAAGAAGGGCTTGACAATCTCTAATTGTTAGTCATATGGTTGTGATAGGAATATACAAGTGCTTAATAGGGAATTGAGCACTTTTGAGACCTGTTTTTTAGGTAAGGTAAGTATTGATATTTGGAGTTCCAACTGAGAGATAAAAGCTACTCTTATGTGTGTCAATCCCGAATTGAAAGAACTTCTGTACTTACTCCCTCATCTTCAATATTTGCTGAAGTGTCCATAATATGTTTTCTTTGACTTTGATATTTCTTATATATATAGTTTTGCACCCCGTTACCACGGGGTATATACCGGAACACCCTGAGGACATTCCAATAAATAACCTATGATAATGATGTGCTACGTTCAATCACAACATTCACTTAACATGGCATCATCATTCTTTATTTTCTTATAAGTCATCATATTTTAAAACCCACATTTCTCCTTTCATTTCATAAAACCAAATATTTACATTGACAGTTTTTAATATCGTCTGAATATGAACATCATTATATCCTAATACAAAATACACTACATGAAAGAGGAAATACACAAAAAGATCTATCTAATCTTCCAATCTTAGCTGACCGACCTTTGAGCAATTTCTTCTTTTTCCCCAAAAGTTCCAGACTATATTTCTTGTAGCGTCTCTTAGTAGCTAAAGTCATCTGTCGGTTATGAAAAATTAACATTGCAATTTTGGTGAGTTATGCGAATTCAATAAGGTAACCATCATTGGTGATTCACTCTATTCATGCAACACATCACACATATAACATAATTCACATCTTTTCATTTTGCTTAAATTATCACATATCACATTCTCACTTAATGGGTAAGACAATTTTGCATTTCAAACAATCAAACATACTTATTAAAATGTATATGAAATGCTCATGTGACTCTTTTCCAATTATTACGTTGTTGTGACCGAGTACCTAAACTGTCCCGTATCTATTGTGTATACCACGCTCATTTATAATTTCCTTTATCCGTTAGAGATACATGACTCATTTTACATAGTGAACTTTTGGCTCTTAATCACATTTGGAGCTTTAAGCTTATTTTCAGTGGCTACTGATCATGCATTCATGTATGGAATGCATCTCTCATAATCAATCAATCATGTCAAGAAGCATTTAGTTCATCACATTCACATATAAGTAGCACTTCAATATCACGTCCATGCATCAAGTCTCAGACCTTCATTGTCTGGCACCAACATAATCAAATCACATTCATATCATCATTCAAAACATATTCTAAAGTAAACAATTAATTACGTGAAATCATCTAGGTTACTCACTGATTGCTCCCGAAGCTATTGTCTCGAAGTTCTAACAACGTCTGGATGTTGACGTTCCAATTTCTCTTCTATATCAAGCAATATACACTTATCACTCTTTTGCACAATTATAAGTGTTTGTTAATGCACATGTATGTATATGAAATATGCGCAATGCATGTTCATGACAATTTCGGGTATCACTCTATTATTCTTGTCATGTAAACATTTATATTTCCAAACTCACATAAGTATCATTTATACTTATGGTTTATACATCAATAAAACCATTAAAATCGAAATTCATAACTCATTACGTCAATTCAGATTTTTCCTAAACATTCCTTCGGGTTTACTGTACATGATCAATCTGGCAATGAAAATGAAGTAATTTGGCAATACTTTCTTTTAGAAAAATGTTGCCCATTGTATTAAGTTTCTAATGATACCAATATCATTTAATTTGGTTCAGTATTTCGAAAGTTATACTTCAAATAATTTGGACTATTCTTCAACTGTAATAGTATTATGTACCAAACTTCAAGTCAGATTATGGAATTCTAGAGATAGAATTAAAATTCTACTTCTTCAAAAACATTATATTCATATGTCTCTAGTTTAATATAAATTAAGAATCATTCCATTTGGATAACTACAGAGCAAGTTATGCTTAAAATACTGAAGCATGTTCAGTGAAAATACTCCAGTTGTGAAATTCCAGAACTCCTCATCAATTTCGTCCCAAATTTATTGCTCAATCTCTCCCAAATGATTTCAGAAGATCATGATTTTTGGTGGAGATGTAGAACAATGTGTTTCGAATCTGTTGATTCAAATCCCATTCAGCTCAACACATTCTTAAACAAATTAAAGACCATAATTAACACCAAATATCAAAAACCAAAAAAATTCTCCACTATGTTCTTCATTTCCTGCACTTTCCTTCATTTTTTTTGCATTTTGTTCATCTTCTTCTTTTCTTTTTCTCAATATAACATTTCTAATTTATATCTACCCCATTTTTGACTTCCATTTAACTCAAATCATCAATAAAACAAAGCTGAAATCCCATATTAAAACTCAAACATTAAAACAGAAAAATTCATGCATCTTCTTCACGTTTTCTGCACTTTCATTTTTCTGCATATTTATTCCCTACACATTCTTTATTTTTCTTCTCAAACTTTCATTTTAAATCACTTTCCCATATCAGAACATCATCTTACACATCTTCCTCAACTTTAAAACCATCTTAAAACATCTCTAAAACACTCAAAATAGAACATATTCTCATACTCTCAAAACATAACACAAACATATACATTCATCCACCAATTTGCTGCACCAAGTTCTAAATTTCATGTTAAATTTTGAGACTCTTAAGGATATAATTTAAATTGGATGTCTTCATGAAAAATGTATCCTTTTGTCTCTAGTTTAATTCAGATCAAAAATCATCTCATTTTGATAACTATAGATCAAGTTATGGGTAAAACATATAAGCATCATCAGTGAACATGTTACTGCTACATTTTTCAGCACTCATCTTCTAATTTTCCAAGATTTTACACCTAATGCAACTTATACAAAGATCACTTTTCCTACTTCATTAATCTTTATTCTTAAGTCCATTTCAACTCAATATCATTTTCAAACCAATTCATGATCTATATTTGATCATTAACTCAAAACAGAACTTATGCATATATCATTCATTGTCAATTTTCTGCACTCATCCTAACACCATTATGATGATCATTCTACATCTAAAACATCTCTAAAATAATTTATTAATTATTGCTTATCATACATATGCAAAAGCAAGACATTTACATCAAATATTCATCACTCATGTTCATCATACATAAAACATCATTTTATGTCATTTAACCTCTAACTATTATCATAAAAGCTTCATTTAACATTACCCATGAAGATTAACAAGCTACTTACTTGATTTAGCTCCAAATCTTCAAAAATAACACTTAGCCCTAGCTCCTAAGCATCACACGTACAACATCATGGAGGTTGGAAGATTTAGGTTTTCTTGTGGTAATGAAGAAGATAACATGAAGGAAGTACTAATTGAAAGATAAGAGAGTTGGTTCAACGTTGGTGGAGGTTGGAGAGGCAAAAAAATAGTGAAGAAGAGAAGAAATGGAGAAGGTCACAAAAATAGGAGAAGAAAATAAGAACCAAGACAATTAATTGATCTTTCAAGGTTAAAAGAATTGTGGGTTATAAGATAAAGGCATGGCTTAGCAAGTGACACATGTCACTTGCCACATGTCCTATTCCCATAGATTCAAACTAGGTTCTTTCATTTAACTAGTCCAATCAACTTCAATTTATACTCCAATTGTCTCCAAATTTCAATAACATATGTCATTAAATCTGATTGACATTAATAAAAATTTACACTGCCATCTGACACTTAATTCTACTGTCATTTATGAATTGTCCTGCCACTTGACATTTTTCCTAGTAAAAAAATACCCAAAATTTCAGAAATTTTCTAAATTTTACCAAATTTCAAAATCAATATCTATACAAACCAATTCAATTTTCAATACAAAAAAACCACAATTTAGATCAAAATTCACATTCATAAATCAATTATACCTAAAAATGTCAATGAATGCATGTACAATTATTTTAATGTGCAAAAATTCAATATTCACGTGTATATGCATATCATATAATGCATGAGCATGAAATGCATTTTCTAATCTCTTAATAATCTCTCATTTTTACTATTCTAGCCTTAATATTGGTAACGGGATGTTACATATAGAGCTTCCCATTTTTTTGCTTCTTTCCCGATCTAGAGGAAGTTTTTGATTACTTCCTCTGTTACTTTTATGATGTTAATAGGCAATGACAATATTGAGCTCTAATATGCCTGAAGATTACTCAGGATTGAATTTATTAGCTGAATTCTCCCCCATAAGAATGGAATTAATTATTCCAATGCTAATCCTCTTTTGTAAGGAATTAAAATGGGCTTGACAATCTCTAATTGTTAGTCATATGGTTGTGATTGGAATATATAAGTGCTTAATAGGGAATTGAGCACTTTTGAGACATATTTTTTAGGCAAGGTAAGTATTGATATTTGGAGTTCCAATTGAGAGACAAAAGCTACTCCTATGTGTCTCTACTATGAGCTATGATGGTTTTTGAACTCTTTTATGGAATTTCAAAATACTTGAATTGAAACCTTATTAGCTCCACACATAAGCAGTAAGTCATTTGCAAATGAGAGGATACAAATTTTAAGTTTATCATATTTACAACGATATTTGAATCATCTTTCTCTTCCAACTTTCCATACTATCATTTGGGTTAATGTCTCTATTCAAAGGATGAATGTATAAGGTGATCAAAGGTCACCTAATCTTAAACTCTTGACACCCTTGAACAAACTATTAGACTCCTCATTGCTGAGAATATTGTAAGAAGTTGTCAAGATATATTGTTACCTATTTAAGGTATTAAGTTAGGAATCCAAAAAGTTGTAAAGAGAGTACATAAAATCACAGGTTTAAGTAATGGAAACAACTTCTTTGTAAAAATACAAAGAAAATGATGCGTACATTATGATCTCATCCAAACCCCTACAAAGCGGGAGCCTTGTACATTGAGTACATTGACTTTATCTTATGTAATACTTATTAATAAAAATTAACGATAAATTTATTTTAACTTTCCGAAAGTTGAATAATTAAATAATTAAAAACTTCTATTTATTAACATAGGTAAGTTTTTTTTAGAAAATTATTTTGTTATTTGAAACTTAATTTTTAAAAATATTTATTAAATAAAAGTTGAATTATGAATTTTTTATTAAGTTAATTTTTATTTTTTAAAATATTTCTTTTTTTAAATTAATTTAACTAAACAATTAAGTTTTAAATAAATTATAATATTTATTTTAATAATTAAATAGTAATTTGTATTAATTTTGTTATTAATTAATATTATGGAATTTAAAATTATTTATCTAACTAATATTAAAACTAAATTTTAATTAAAAATCAAAACCACTTTTTTATGATTTTATAAATTATAAAAATAAAAAACTAAACTAAATTTCATTAAATTTAAATAGAACAAAAGAAAATAAAAATAGAATATATTTAAAAATCTTATTTTCCAATAATTTTAAAATCAGTAAAGTATTAAAATCATAAGCTTATGTCCCTACTATTTCTTACACTTAACAAAATAATTAGTTTGATATTGTAAATGCAAGTTATTTTATGATATTGATCAATACTAAATTTTAGTGAGGGGATAGAAACACACCGTGGCCATTGTCGTTGTTAAGTGAAATGGATGTTTTATTTATTTTAGGGTTAATTACAAAAAAACCCCAAACTTTCCTCAAGTTTTCAATTATAGCCCGAACTTTAAAAAATAGCAATAAAATGCCCAATTTTTCAATTTTTTATCATTCTAGCCTAACTTTAATCTTACTGTCATTTTTGTTGACGTGACACTGCCACATGTCAATGACCCTCGCTAATCAAATACGTTAGCGTCATTAGGAGAAACTTGTCTGATTAGTGAAACATCGCTTCTTGATGATAGTAAAAAAGATGTTGTTTAAACAACACTTAAACACAAGACTTCCTCCTTATGGTTCTCACTCAATCTGTAACCTAAAATCCCTATCTTTTCTCTCACTCACGCACGAATTCACTCTCACCCTATCGTTGTCAATTTGTAACCTATCCTAAGTTTTCTCTCACTCACAATCATCCCATCATCCTCAGCACTTCTCCCATCGCCAAAAGGTCATTTCTTTCCTGCTCTCAGCCCTTCTCTCATTGCATCGCTAGAAGCGTGTTTTGTTCTTCTCGATAGTTAGCCACATGAAGGTTAGGTTTTTATTTCTTGCTCAAGATTTCATTTTCTTCTTTTCTGATAATGTTTAATGTTCTACTAGAACGTGTAGATGATGTAGCTATTTTTGTTTTGATTATGTCTCCTATTCTTTAATCTTCATGCAAGCTGCTTTAATTTTTAATTCAAAAGGTTGTTATCCAACCTCATCTTAGAATACTTTGGTCTATACTTGTATAGTTTCCTTAGTCTAATCTGAGAGTGGTGTTTGCTTTGTAGCTAACAGACTACTTATGTGAGCTTTCTTATAGAAAATTTTAAACATAAATAAAACCTATGTGTTTTATAATCAAAAGGAGACTATGGGCATTACTCATTTATGTCCTACATTACTTTAGTTTTGGTTCTTTCTTCCTCATTTTGTTTAATGTTACAGTTATTTAAAGATGAATACACAATCAATCTTGACATTTAAAGATGAATGAACGAAGAACTTGATCAACTTCATATGAATCTCACAAAATGGAGGTGTTTATTTAATGCAAAATGAAAGCATTAACATTGTGTATATTATATGTATTTGTAGCAATAAAAAATTAACTTGAAAGAAGTAAATGAGCTTAGATTCTATAAGCATAGTTTAGAACATCCAGAAGCAATGATTGGTACGAAGAAGAAGAAAATTCAAGCAAGGAAATTCTGTAGATTGCATTATTTAATTGAAGGAAAAATATAAATGCTTAATATCATTGCTTATTTTTTTATGCAATTCTTGGTACTTCTATTATGGAAGAGAAGGACCTAGCATTGTCTTGTATATATGTAGTTCTCTAATTTATGCCTGCAACTCTTGATAAGAAAATTTTTATATTAAGTCGAAAAGTTACATATCTAACTATAATGCAAGTTAAACAACACATGTTAATACTTTATTTTAATATGATTATATTGATTAGAAGATATGGAGTAAAAATGTTAATGTTAAGTATGATTTACTTATCTTTAGGAATTTTAATTTTCCCAATTTGAGATTTGTTAGTTATTGCTTCTTTTTTCTTCTTGGAATATTTATCATTTTGTATTTAGTCACACTTTCCCTTTATAGATGTTGCTAAATTTTGAATTTCATTATGGTGGAGTGTTGGAAAGGTAGGAAAATAAATATGTTGGGGGTAAGATTGAAAGAAAAAAGGATATGGGTATTGATGAACTGAGCATGTTAGTTCTAAAAGGGATTTCTAAAGATAAAGGACATAGATTATTCTCTATGTTATACAAATTTCCACACGAATCCATTAAAAGCTTGATAGAGTTAAGCTTAAAGCATGATAGGGATATATTGGGTATGCTCCAAAAAATGGAAGAATTGAATTGTTAGAATGTTGATATCTACTATGATCAAGGCTATGAAAATCCTGCAATTGATGGTAAGGAGTCATAATAAGTTACGCAGGATAGTGATTTTGGAGATGATTTAATTGATGAGGAGTTCTTTGGAATTGATGATGAAGAATATGCATTTGCTAAAACAAATGAGAAAAGGTGTGGGAAGACTTTGCAAAATGGGTTTAAATTCGACAATGTTGTTGATGGTGTTGGTGGTAGTGGAAAGAATTTCAATTAAGTTAGTAATCATTTGAAAGATACTAGAAGAGCATAAGGAAGTTCACATTAAAAAGTTAATATGATGACAGTGATGATGAAATTCAATCACTAGTTCCTAGTAATGATGAAGCATCGATACCAAAGAACAAATACATTAGTTTTAATCCAAAAGTTGAAATGACAGATTTTAAGTTTGAAATTAGAAAGAAGTTTAAGGACGAGAAGCAGTTGAGGGAAGCTACAAGGAAGTATGCAATTACAAATGGCTATAATGTTTCAATGGCAAGATTGATCATGTCATTTGAGCTTTAAAATTTATAAGCCCTCAAATACCACAAGCAAATGGGTCGCGACTGTAGTATAAGAGGTTTCGATTATATAAGGAAGGTGACTAATTTAATCCTAAAATCTAAGGCTAACATTACATAAAAGTTAAAATAAACAATGCAACAGAAAGTAATCATGAGAATTGAATTCAACCACTTAAGTCAAAGTTTAGACACAAAGGAATTAACAACTGAGTAATATGCAATCACAATAGAAATCATTCTAAGGAATTTACAAAGTTTTGAGAAAGGGGATTTTACTTATCATTAATGCTAACTTAGTCGATTATGTGTCAATGGAGTGTCGGTTCTAAACTGTCTTAGGGTTGATTACTTTCTCTCAAGTTATAACTATTAAACCCTAACTTATAATCCCTAATCAAATTATGAAATTTGCAATCTCTCAATTCACAAATTATCTAAAACCTAATTAGATCTGAAGCGCTCTAATAAACTATTGGAACATCACACGGGATCTCTCTCCGTATAATTACCAATATGATTTATCACAGTTTCTATTAAATTGCCTAACTCTCATTAATCCGATTTAATCATATTTCATTCAATTCACCCTCTCAGTTTATTAAAAAATTATGTAAGAACATAATTAAATCATGACATTCATCCAATAAAAACAATTAACTAGATTATCATTAAATCAAAATAAAATCCCGAAGGAGAGTTTAGAACATCATCAATATTCCAAATCCTATCATCATACTATCCATTTCAATTTTATACATTAATAAAATGGAAACGAAAAGGAAATACAATTTGGAATAGACGATGGAAGACAGCAACATCAAAAAACCTCTTGATCTGAGAAGCATGTCGAGTCAGCTTTGTCTTTCGCTTCTTGCTCTTTCTTCTTCTTCTTTCTCTCTCTCAGTATTCTCACTTTAAGGTTTCATCTGTGCCTTCTTAGAAGCTCTCTTTGCTCTACCTCTTTATGTTCTTTTTATACTCTTTTACGTTTTGTGTAACCTTAGGATTTTTTGGGGGGTCCGAAAGGTCAAAAAACTTGAAACATGAAATTCGTGAGCGTCTACACAGCAAGCCACAATCCTGGCTCATATCCAAGTCTTTTTCCACGATCGTGGCATACAAGCCATGCCACGATCGCGGGCCATTCCCTGAGCTTCTGTTGAGATCGTGACATGCAAGCCACAATCGTGGGCCAAACCTAGAGCTTCTGTCACGATCATAGCCCACCTACCATAATTGTGGGCCTGTGTTTGAAGTAAATCACACGTTAATATAAAAATTATGTACAATAAATGATATACACAAGAAGGGGGTAGAATTGTGTATTCTTTTCGTAAATACAAAATCTTTAATATTTCTGATAAGAACTTCTCTAACTTGTTAAAAGAATATTACTAACGTTATATGAAAATTGTTATGTAAATAAATCGCAAATAACTTCTATATACTTGTTTTAGAAAACAAAATAGAATAAGTTGAGAGATAGAAGATAGACATTACGATTTTATATTGGTTCACCTTAAACCGTGGGCTACGACCAGTCCTCAGAATTTGTCTGAGTTTTCACTATACTTCAACAAATTTACTAGTATTCTTTCTTCCCTTCCAGAGCCTCTTCAGTTCTTTTACACCAAGTATTCTTTCAGCTATCTTAGCCTTTTTTTCTCTCACTAGAAAGATATTGTGAGCTTTTGTTACAGTAGGGTTAGCTCTCTAGTATCGCACTACAGAATTTTTCTTTTCTAAGTAAACATTTGAACGCTCAAAAGTTGTAAAATTCGTTCAAGCTTCGACTACAACTAGTATTTATATTCTAAGTCTCCAACTGCTTCTTGATTCTTGATAACCGCTTTTTGAATCTTGATAACCACTATTTAGTTGAGTTCTGTAACTAACTCCAACTAACTAACTGTTCGACGTACTAGCATATCTTTTGTTTTGTATCGTCTGTGTTTTCTTCTTCTGTGTTTTGCTTCTTCTATATCTTCTACTTCTGTGTTTTTACTTCTTCTATATCTTTGTGCTTCTTCTATATCTTCTTCTGTACTTTCTAATTCTTTTGTGTTTTGCTTCTTCTGTGTTTTGCACTTCTTTTGTGTTTTTCTTCTATGTTTTTCTTCTTCTGTGTCTTGCTTCTTCTGTGTTTTGCTTCCTTCTATGTTCTCCACTTCTTCTGTGTTTTTCTTCTGTGTTTTGTACTTCTGCACACTTAACACACTCATCAAACTAGTTTATTTATTTCTAACATATTATTCTTTGATTGTCATCAAAATTAATTATCGTAAAGTCCTCCTGACTTAACAATCTCCCCGTTTTTGATGATAACAAATAATCATAATTTAGAAAGATAAAAGTGAATGAACTATTTTTATTTAGATAATGAATAAGAGAACATCAAACAAAATACACATATCTTCTTTTCTTGTATCTGTTCTTTTCTTCTTTCTTCTGCTTCTACTTCTGCTTTTCTTTCTTCTGCTTCTGTTTCTGCTTTTCTTTCTTCTACTTCTGTTCTGCTTTTCTCTTCTCCCCTTATTCTTTTCTTCTTTATTCTTCCTTCTACTTTTCTCCCCCTTTCTTCTATTCTTCTCCCCTATTTGTTATTAACCAAAAAGGTTATCTAAGATGGTTCATGACTTCAAAAAACATACGTTACATGTCAGTTCTGATAAACTTGAGGTCTTCTTCTAATGACACTCGAAGATAAGCTACTTCCTCATGTAGATCACCAACTGAGTCACTCAAATCATCAACCTTAGTATGAATTTCTTCAATCTCTTTCATTAATGCATCCTGACTCCACTGCTTAGAGTGATTAACTTCTTCCATACCAATTGTAAGAACTTGTTAAGGTGCACTTGATGGATAGAAGTTTGTTTCAACATATGTTTCTGAAGTTAAAATATCTAATTTAATGATTTTCAAAACAGGAGGTTTGAACAATTGTTTTCCTTCAGGGAGAATAAGGTCATTAGGTTTTGGTAGTTTTGATATTGGTTTGCCAAGAAGGTGAAGGACATCTTTAATTGAAGATATAGAACTCAAAGGTCTAAGGTGCATGATTAGGTTCACAGGAGTTTCTAAGTTGAAACTGATACCTTTAACTATGATAGTTCTGAACTGTCCTTTGGTCACTCTTCCAACTACCTGAGAAGTTACATCTGTGGTGAAGCGTCCAAAATGACTTCCTAATGCTTTTAAAATGTGGTGTGAAACATAGATTCGTCTTGGTTGCTCTACATTGTATGCACCATCTATGCTTCTCACAGCTTCTTGTATCTGCTCTTCTGTAAGGTCACCTATTTTTCCTTCAGAGTACATCTTCTGTTTCCCTTTTTCTACATTGCGTACAATGTTTGAAGCTCTAGGTTGCACATCAGGTACAATCTTGATCAATTTTCTACCTATAGCTGGGTAGATAGTATATCGATCCTTTGTCATATTCAACAGATATGGTTCTGATTTTTCATCTCTCAGAATCCCATAAAATATTTTCTCTTCATGATTCAGAAGATGTATAGACCGATTATTGACCAAGATAGGTTCAACTTGTACCTTGATCAAACTTTTCACAGGTTCTCTTATGATGATTGAGCTTCTGCTTCTAACAGGTACAATTTCTTCTATCACTTTCATTTTTAAGTCCTCTTTTCTGATAGCACCATAAGATACCACTCTGTGTTCAATTGATTTTTCTTTTTGACCACCAGTTGAAGTACTCTCATTCTGACTAGTCTTCAACTTCTTATTTTCTTTTACCAGTCTAAAAGTTGTAGTTGGAGTTTCTTCTTCTTAAACTCCAACTTCCTCTTAATTTCTGTCTCTTTGGTTGACTTTGGCTGCTGTTGTTGCAAAATTGAGACCAAAGACCTAGTAGCCTGTAGTGCTTTTTCTATCTTCTTAGAATCTTTATCAAGAATCAATTCTTTCCCTCTCTTCTGGTCTTATTATCAGAGAGTTAGTAACCTTGGTGATCTTCTTAATTTTTTAACTTGGTCAACATCAAGTGTCTCTCATTTTCTTTTTAACGACATTTGTTTTTCAGATAGATGCACCTGGCTTTCTTCTTTTTGTAAAATCGTCTTATCTTTAATTGCAATCTTAGACGACTTATTCTTCTTTTCTTCTATAGCCATTCTTCCTGAGGGTTGAGGTTTCTTCTTCTCTGTGGGATTAACATTTCCACTTACACTACGTCTGACAATACGCTCCCCCTCAGTCCTTGCTTTCACAATAGAAGTTGTCTCCTCCTTTCCTTGAGTTTTCAACCCCATTCTACATATAATAGACGCATTAATAATGCTTTTGATATTCATCGTCACCCTGTTTCCTCTGTCAAGAAGAATTCTAGATTCTCTAAAGATTCTTGTTAAAATCATGCAATACGGTAAGGCATTGGAATCCCTCTTTGTCTTCATCATATACCTCAGAATCAGGTGTGGAAGATTTATTGGCTGATGGTTGAGTAGATAGAACATGCATTGTTCATCTATTATTGTCACAACATTCTTCGATCCTGTTCTTAGTAGAATACAGTGAAAAAGTATAGAATGTAGAACCCTAGCCTTCGGAACAAGATTTGATGCCTTCTTGTCCTTTGGTTCACTACTTCCATATAGTTTTCGATTGACATGTGCCTTCTCTACAAGGCTTTCAGTCATCCATCTAGTGTTATGAGACACCTCTGCTCCAACATATGGACATCCACTGATCTTCTTGATTAGCTCCAATGTCACAATAACCGACAATCTATCCACCATTGATACTACAATATCGTCTACTACTTTCATATTCTTCCAAAACTCATAAACTTCATTCAGATAAACTACTTCACGAACCTGAAAGAAGTTCTTCCATCCCGATGCATCGACTTCTGATTCAATATCCATTTGATTCTTCTTTAAGGAGTCGAAATCAACGAGTCTTCTATAAATCATAACTTGCTCCATTACGATCTTTAGACAATAGAAACTTTCTCAACGTAATGAGATTAGTCTCTGAAGATGAGAATGTAAACGAAAGGGCTTGAAATCAAGAATAGAGTAATGAAACGTTTTTGTTTGAGAGCTTGTGCAAAAGTCGATTTCAGAGGATTTCAAGAGTATTCTAGAGATGGTGATGTTGTGAACCTTTTGAGAGGATTTCCCTTTATACTACCTTCTCAAAAGTTACTGTGCTCTTGAAGACTTATGACTTTTTATCTTCCTTCTATAAAAATCATCTGGGTCATGACGTATCAGATGATTGATCACTCAACACTACCATATTCAAATTTCATCTAATTTCTTTGAATATCTCTTCATTCAAAGGATTAGTGAATATATATGCCCATTGATTATTTGTCTCAACAAATTGTAGACCAACAATTCCCCTTTGTATATAGTCTCGTAGAAAATGATGCCTAATTTCGATATGCTTTACCCTTGAGTGTTGTATTGGATTTTTCGATAGGTTGATAGCAGTTGTGTTGTCACAGAAGATTAGAATTTATTCTTCTTGTATTTAATAATCTTCTAACTGATACTTAATCCATAATGTCTGTGAGTAACAACTTGCAACTGACATATATTCAGCTTTTGCAATAGATAGAGTAATTGAGCTTTGCCTCTTACTAGACCATGAAACTAGATTATGGTCAAGAAAGTGACAGCCTACACTTGTACTCTTCCTATCAATCCTGTCTCTAGTGTAATCAGAATCATAGTAGCCAATTAACTTGAAATCTTTATCTTTCTCATACATTAAGCAAAGATCAGTAGAACCTGATAGATATCTCAAAATTCTTTTAATAGCAATATAATGAGATTCTCTAGGATCTGCTTGAAATCTAGCACACAAACAAACACTAAATAGAATATCAGGTCTGCTTGCTGTAAGGTAAAGTAAAGAACCAATAATTCCTTTAAAAAGGGTTTGATAAACCTTTTTACCTGTTTCATCCTTAGATAAAGGGTTTGAAGGATGCGTAGGAGTTGACATAGGTTTTACTTTATCCATTCCATATATAACCAATAGTTCTTTGATATACTTCTGTTGATGAATAAAAATCTTTTCTTCGGTTTGCATAACTTGTAAACAAAGAAAGAATTTTAATTCACCCATTATGCTCATTTCAAATTGGTTTTTCATCAGTTTTTCAAAACTAGAACATAGCATTTTACATGTTGCACCAAAGATAATAACATCAACATATATCTGTACTATGATGAAATCATTCTCAATGCATTTTCTAAACAAATTCTTATCTACATTTCCTCTACTAAAATCATTTTCAATCAGAAAGGAACTTAGACAATCATACCAAGCTCGAGGAGCTTGTTTTAAGCCATATAAAGCTTTATGAAGTCTATAGACATAGTTTGGTTTCTTAGGATCTTCGAAACCAGGAGGTTGCTTTACATAAACCTCTTCGTCTATAAAACTATTCAAAAAGGCACTTTTCACATCCATTTGAAACAACTTTATATTATGACAGTCAACATATACAAGGAAAATTCTAATAGTTTCTAACCTAGCTACAGGAGCATAAGTTTCATTATAGTCTATTCCTTCTTGTTGATTATAGCCTTGAGCTATTAATTTAGCTTTGTTACGAGTTACTCTACTTGACTCGTCTAGTTTATTCTTAAAAACCCATCTGGTTCCTATAATAGACTTTTTGGAGGGTCTGGAAACTAGAGAACAAACTTTACACCTAGTAAATTGGTTCATCTCTTTTTACATGGCTAAAATCCAGGCTTCATCCTGAAGAGCTTCATCAATTTTCTTACTCTGTATTTCAGAAATAAAAGCTACATTTGCTTCTCTTCTGAATTTATACCTAGTTCTCACACCGTCTGAAGTTTCTCCTATAATCAGATTTTCTAGGTAAGAAGATTTATATCTCCAGTCCTTTTTTAAACTAAAAACTTCAGGAACATCTTCTACTTTCTCTAAAGGAACATCTAATGGTGACACATCTTCATTATCAACCAAGGGTACTGCTAGGGTTTCATTATCAGCATCATTACTTCTATCTGGTTGAGAACTATCATCAAACTTGACATGAATAGATTCTTCAACAGATTTAGAAGCAAGATTATAAACCCTATAAGCTTTAGAAGATA